>LPNX010418202.1:327075-530290 GCA_001517045.1 Pseudotsuga menziesii
CACTAAGCATGTAAGAAAGAGATGTCGTCCTAGACCAACTCCATAACGGGATAAGGATAGTTATGTAGCATTATCAGTTATTAATCAGTCTATATATAATAAATATGACATAAGCCTATTGTTCATCAATAAAATAACTATATCACATGCTCAACAAACTTCCTAAATCTAGGAATATAGATCTGCATAAAACATATCCAAAAACAACCATATATAGTCTACTAGAGCATGTAAAATAAAAAACTTATCTTTAATTGTTTTGTGGGTGGAATCCCACTACCTCTTATGAGAGTCCACTAATCTTCATTTCCTTGCTAGGAGTCCATCACCATTTGGATCTTTATATCATCTCCTCAACATGGGGAGTACTAGAAGAAGAACTTCGTACGATTCTCATTCCTTTTGTTTGAACCATGTCATTGTACAACATAGTGATCGACCTTCTAACATCTAAAGCACTAGATAAGAGAGAGATCATGCTTCTTCATTTGTTCTGGAAGCTCCCCATCAACAATCTTAATGAGAACCTTAGACTTGGAAACCTTGTCAAATCTATGTTCAACCTTCATGTTGATCTTCTTGACTGCAACCTGAAAACTACTTCAAAAACCCTTACAGGAGCTAGGTCAAATTTGAAATGTGGATACTTGCAAAACTGATTCCATAGGGAGATGCACCCTATCGAGGCAAGTTAGATACACCTTCTTTTCTCCTATATTTGTGGATAGAACAACTAAAAAATGGAGACCCTAGCAGAGAATAGGTTAGAAATGAAAATTTCCAGATCTGAAATCTGCTTCCCTACTAAGGCGAGTTGGAGAAAGATGAGAGTGAGCCAAATCTGTGGACTGAAGGGCTAGATCCAAGGAGCCCTAGGTCTTGACCCCGACATTATTAGGTCAAAAATTGAAACTTCACTAATCAGAAATTGACCTCCATAAAAAGATGCACCCAAGGAGGGTGAGTTGCTCTATGCTCCTTTTTAGACGAACTGAGATTGAAATCACTCCAAATTGTGGAGCCGTAGTTTCCGGCAATGACTTCTTTTAGTACATGCTTTGATACCATATTAGAATTTGATAGTTGCAAAACCAAGCTCACTAAAAGAAAGACAAAGAACAGAAAACAAAGTGTGGAGCTCATTTAACCACGATGATAAGAAAAATCAACTCCCAACCATAGACAAAGACATTGTCTCTCCCGAGCTCACACCTTCCAATATAGATAAATCATTCAGAGATAGATGTACATCCAAATGATAGTAGCATAACCCCAAGAAAAAATAAGAGAAACCTCTCCAAAGTATAGAACCCCAAAAAACACTCCTCCTAGCTGCAATAGTGAACTCCTTGCAAACTTGCAGTTGTAGTGTGTTGTAGTGCAATGTCAAAATGAGTCAGGCACCCTTCTATTTATACAGTTTTTGGGTGGCTTTTTAAATTGATCCAACTTGTTTAACTTACTGGGGCGACTTGTATAATACCACATTTCTTGGTCTGACTTAAGTGAGGGTGTGAGGAAGTCTCACACAACTACTAAAAAACACCTTGTAGTACCATGGGTTAACTTTTCCCTTTAATGGACATTAATTAGATTAATTAAATTATTTGCATTGTGGAAAAAGGTTAATGAAGCTAGCTGCACTAATACATGTTGAAGAAGAGAAGACAAAGAGAAGGATATTATGAGATGTTAAGACATATTTTGCAAAGGAGCTATGATACCCGATATATACATGATCAAGGATAGCCATTACTTATTCAAGGTAGTCTTAAAGGGATAGTCTTTTGAATAATACATAACAACACTATTACTTTAGTGCATAAAATTAGGTTGACCAAGACATGTGTAGACTTGATCAGAGTTTATCATTGGGTTGTGCATGGGTATGTTGATAATTTGGTTTACTTTGATAAGCTAACTTGTTTTTTGCATTGTCCCTCAATAATGAGTATGTGTTGACATTTCATGTTACACTTTGATCGAGGTGGTGCAGGGTATTGGCATAGTTACAATTTTGGTGTTGGAATTATTACCTCAAAGTTGGCCTTTGCATAACTAGTGTGATTGAATGGGTATTGTCACATGAATTGTTATGGTATTGGTACAAAGTATTGTGTAGAACTATGCTTGCACAATTTGCAATAATTGTGTGCATGACATTAGTGATCCATATGATATTGTACCATTAAATTTGTTGATTTACAAAAATCATAAAAAATCTCTCAATTTGTCATAGGCTTTCTTTATGTTCAATGTGAGGAATAAGATTGATTGTCTCATCCATTTCAGTTTGAGAAATGCCTCATTCAAAACTAGGATACTATCTAATATCTTTTTCTTATGGACATAATCCATTTTGCTTGGAAAGATGGAGAGTGCAGGACTATTATTGTGGATAGACTCTCAATAACAAGGTATTTCATTGGATTAAGAATGTCTATAATATCACATAGATAACAAACCACAAGCTAAAAATAATCCACAAAATATTATGTATATAAAATTATTTACAATGATCAACAATGTTGATGTTGTTAGAACACACACAATTTAGAATAAAGATATCCCACTATACATCGATAACAATAACAACCACAAGTCAAAGATGTCATGATACCACTATAACAAAAATACCTTTAACATCACATAGATAACAACCACAAGGTAGAACACCAAAACCATCTATACTGTTGGTATTAGATTTAGGAAAAATGATATCACATTAACTTGAAGACTTGCAACTTAAAACCAACACCTAATTGGTAAAGCCTTTAGAAAGAGTAATGCCTTATAAACCATCTTTATATCACAATTGTTTTGTTTTGTTTTTCTCAATTCATTACAATATTACATACTCTAAAAGAATTAATTAATATTCCCTACTATATAGCATATTCAAATTCCTTTTCAGCCTTTTTCCCTTGGGAAAAAAATAGCATATTCAAATTCCATTTTGCATCAAAACAATCAAAATCATACTATTTTTTTATAATAATATCATACAAATGTATTAAATACATTTAAATAGCAACTATTTTTTTCTCACAAATTGATATGGAATAAATGGTATAAATTATAAAAAGTTTAAAATTTTGTAATTATAATTATATAATATATCATATGATAAATAACTTTTTTTTTCGGTTCTTACAAACTTAAATGTTGTCACCTAAATAGTGATGTTTATATGTGAGTTTCAAATATATAGTATTTATAATAATTTTATTACATGTGGATAACATAGAGATAAACATAATTAAAATGATCTATTATAATAAAAGAATAAAAAAATGTGTTATTTATATTTAATATAATAAAATTGTTATATAAAAAAATAAATATACTAAAATTTATATAAAAATAAAAATATTATAAATATGATGTTTATATAAATAGCAACATGGAGGAAGTGTCTTCTTACAAATACCTAACAATTGATATTCATCACAAGCTCAACTGGAACTATAGCATTGAGAAAAAGATTAATGGAGGGTGGAAAGCTTACTTTGGTCTCGAAAATAATTGTAAAGAGCAAACCTTGTGATGTGGGATTAAAATAAGTTCCTCTTTGAAACTTTAGTCACTCTCGTTATCTTGTATGGATGTGAGGTTTGGGGTTGCAGCATCTCTAGAGAATCTTGGAGAAAGATTGAGCAAATCTAGAAGCGTTTTATAACATATAATCTCAAAATTAAAAGCAATACACCATATCTTATTCTCCTTATAGAAGTAGGTATTTCCCCTATCGAGAGCCTAGCTATGACTAGGCTCTTGTTGTACAAGCACAAAATCAATAACATGGGAGACCATAGACTTTCTAAGCTAGCTTTTAATTCCAGCCAAAACCACCTAAGGCTCAAGCGAGGTTGGTATAAAGATACCAGGGCCTAGTTAAACCACTGGGAGATCAACAAAAATATTGCAATGCAAAATATTAATAACATTAAAAATATTGCTACTTCTAAGTTTAAAGAGAAACTGTGGTGTGAGAAAGATTTAGAGGCTAAAAGAAAATTAAGATATTATAAGGAAGTCATCAATCCTACTCTAGAAGATCAAAAGTATCTCTTTGTTTTAACTAGTTCAAAGAAAAAAACTAATATAGCCAAGATAAGAACGAACTCTCATGAGCTCCATAGTGAAACAGGTTGTTGGACAATTCCTAAAACACCATGGGTGGAAAGGATCTGCCATCTCTATGAGAATAGGAACATTGAAGATGAAAATCACTTCTTCTTAGAGTGCACTGCGTACACCCACATTAGATCTCAGTTTCTTAATCTTTGTTGCAACACCAACCTTCCTAGCCTTTTAACTTGTCAAAATTATAGTGAGATAGGGACGCTTCTCACCAAGCTCTTTAAGCATAGGAATACAATTTTAAAACAAACTAATTAATTGGTTTCTTTAGGCTCGATAAACCAAAGTTTGGTCTCAGTGGACGTTAACCATCATCATCATCATCATCATAAAGATATTTGTTATTTTTTTCTTTATATATAAAGATGTTTGTTATTTTAGGGCGAATTTTTAATGGGAATCTAGTTTTTTTTTCTCCAAAATATGAATTTTGAAATGTCCAAATCATTTTTTTGAATGCATAAATAAATTCAGTATCCTTAAATACCCCTTAGGCATGAGGATTATGCAATTTTAACAATAACTTCAAGAATTAATCTAAAATTTCTACTATATTATATGAAAAACAAACAAGTTTGTTTAAATGAAAACATCTCACACTTAAACCAATACATTTCTAAATTTATATTAAATAACAAAAAATTAAAGATTTGTTTTTTTAATATTGTTTTTTTTAAATGACAAAACCCATTTTCATTTTTGCCAAATGCTAACCTATTTCTTTATAAATGCAAAAGAGACTAACACCAATTTTAACAAAATGATACTAAACGTGGTTACAATTTTAATCCTTCATATCTAGAAAAGTGACATCTTTTAAATCCTTAATAAATATTAACTTAAACTATATTATAAACTAGCACATCCACATAGTTTGTGGTTAGATCAAGTTTATAGGGATAAAATATATGGTTTGTCTTTTTCTAGTTAAACTGGTTCAATTCTAAGGTTTTAATGCTTAGCAACATGTTATGGCCGAAGCACCCCTCCCCCAAGTACACCCTTTAGACTATGGGTACTTCATATCACATGACTGATAAATGAACCCAGAGCAGCATCACTTCAAAGTTCAGAACTTCCTCACTCACATTTAGCAACTGCCAGAGGCTCCATCTTCAAGTCATGACCTACGTTACTTATTTGAACCGCAACTGCCGGAGGCTCCATCTTCAAGTCATTGAGCTTAGTGAAGAGAACCCACCGGGTATGCCTTCCAGTCATGACCCACGTTACCGAACTGATTCGAACCGCAACCGCCGAAGGCTCCTTCAAGCCTCGAACTTATTCGAACTGCAAGAGGCTTCTTCTTGTCTTACCTTCCAGTCATGAGCCAACCGAACTTCTTAGAACCCATAGTGTCTTACCTTCCAGCTGACATTCTTCATGTTATCCGTTTATCAACTATCAGTTATATATATATATATATCCCATTCTTTGTCATGAACTTTTGGTTATCCATTTATCAACTATGAGTTATTCATGGGTACGTTAATTACTACTAGTTATCTATTCATTAGCTGCCAATAACTTTTTATATTCATTTTTTTATAATTACGCCCAAGGCATTTTCCCTATGAAAATGTAGTCTCAGAAGTTTCCTAGTCTCCCTGTTCAATCACATGTTGACACGTGCTTTTTCCATCCACGAATTACAATTCGAAAGTTGTCAAGCGTATTAAACAACGATTTTGGTTTTATCCTCTTGCTCGCAGTCACGGTTTAGTCACCATTCATTATCATTTTCCGGCAAAATCGCAAGGTTGATTTCATGATTCTACTGGTAGTCAAGGAAGTTGCCCCCTTCACTGTATAAATTCAATCATTATCTCATTGTTCATTTTGTCTTTTGGGTGCGGCCCTAGAATGCAGAGAATTCCCTGTAATCGATCGAATCCTGACCAGGTTCGCCCTAGCGAAGACTATTCACGGTTCAGCCACCGTTCATTATCATTTTCCAGGAAAATCACAAGGTTGATTTCATGATTTCTACTGGTAGTCAAGGAAGTTGCCCCTTCACTGTATAAATTCAATCATTATCTCATTGTTCATTTTGTCTTATGGGTGCGGCCCTAGAATGCAGAGAATTACCTGTAATCGATCGAACCCTGACCAGGTTCGCCCTAGCGAAGACTATTCACGGTTCAGCCACCGTTCATTATCATTTTCCAGGAAAATCACAAGGTTGATTTCATGATTTCTATTTCTACTGGTAGTCAAGGAAGTTGCCCCCTTCAGTGTATAAATTCAATCATTATCTCATTGTTCATTGTCTTTTGGGTGCAGCCCTAGAATGCGGAGAATTACCCGTAATCGATCGAATTCTGATCACGTTAGCCTAAGAAAAGACTAACCACATGTAAAAATATATCCAAGGTGTTAAATTTGGCCCCAAAACTGATTCAAATCAATGAAACGATCAGATTCGACTTGGAAACAGACTGTGTTTTAGCAGTTCACCAGTTAAATGGGATGAAAATTAATGTTGTCTCATCATGAATACAGTTTATATGTATATATGCAAATGCAATAGATACAATTTTGATGTGTATACTGCATATGTGAATCATTTTTGTCAGTGTTGAAAGTTATCTTGTGATTCTCACTGAAGCGAGCCAAGCCATCGTAACAATGGTTATCATTTTTTGCATTGCAATTGGTTAGCAATGGTTTAGGAGCGCCATAGTTTATAATTTCTGTTGCAATTGGTTATAAGTCCATGTAGATTCAGTATAATACAAATAAAAACGTAGATTTGGCCGCCATTTTCAAGCTGCAGCTAAAGCTCTCATTTATAAAGGGTCATAAATTCAACAATCATTTTTCAAATAAGAGTATGAAGGAGCATCAATTCAGCAATCAATTTTCAAATAGGAGTATAATTTCACTGAATGCCTGGCAAGAACAAAAAAATATATATATAATTCCGCCGGGCCCGAGTTTTTCGTGGGCTAGAACGGATATTCAAAATCCTCCACAGGAAATCTAAGGGAGGAAAATCTTGTAAACTGGGATAATCGCAATAGTCCAGACCTTCAAGCGACAGTAAATCCCAACACGCCGGACTCTGCTCCGCCGTAATCTGTTGGTGGTCAATATCGCATTTAGCTTCCAAATTGGAAGATGAGCACGCCGCGTCGTCATCCGAAGGAAGCCGGAATTCTCCTGCGGCGGACTTGGCGGCAGTGGCTTGAATTTGCTGCGGTGAGAGATTAGAATTGCAGGGAATGGAGGTGGGAGGGGATTGCCAATTGGAAAATAGAAAATAGCTGAATCTAGATTTTGTTACTTTATATTATATAATTCTCCCAAAGCAGGTGTATTCTTTCCAAAGTAAAAGAATCCAGGCAACTGTGCACTCACAATATTGAACAATTCTTGCGGGTCTTTCTCTTCTTCTTTTCCTTCTGCTTTGGTGGTTGAATTACAACCTTCATTGCCGCATCAAACACAGATTTAATATTCTGCGAATAACAACAAATACAAATTAGAAAAATATAATGACTACCCAGAGTACTATTTGCCATTGCAGGGAGCAGATGAAAGTGTCTTCCACATTATATAGGTAGGGAATATTTCAATAACCACAGCATAACCATTGTAGATTTACAAGAGTGATTTCAGCAACTGCTGGGTCTTTGAGCTGCACTCTATATATGAAGCAGCCCCAATCTGCTTCCTCGGTTCTTCTCCCTAATAGAAAAAATAGCAGTTTTAAAAATCTCTATGAAAAGCTACACATCTCTTACTCACCACACAGAAAACCAAGAAATTATATAAATTCAAAAATAGCAAAAATTGTTGAAGAACACATACTTCAGCAGTTGTTACAGGGACTGAACCAGGATGGTCAGCCAAGTAATGCCTATCATCGCAAAGATCTGTGATTCAGTTATCATTCATATAATTAAGAAACAATATTATTCAGACTCTGGACAAAAATGCAACAAATGCATGGAGTAGATGAAGTAATGAGCATGCTTGAAATAAATAAATAAAAAGTGTTTTAGAAAATTCCTCTGGAGCTAGCAAGGCATCTTGAGATACAAGAAAGTGAATTCACACCAGAAAAAATGTACTTATTCAATACAATTTATGCAACCAGAAAGGTGAACATAGGTTTACTTACCTAATTTGATTCCAACTAAAATCACTGGCACACCAGGACAATAATGTCTTAACTCAGGCACCCACTGGAAAACAATCGAACCACAAAACTTTTAGAAGAAAGTATGTCCACGCACTAGATATCAGCAACAAAACAATAACTTATTCAAAGGTCTTGACCCTACATAACCATGACTGTAAAATGGTATAAAATTGATATCAATACCTTCTTAGAAACATTTTCATAACTAGCCCGGCTAATTAATGAAAATGCTAAGACAAACACATCTGCTCCTCTGTAACTAAGTGGCCTCAGCCTGTTGTAATCCTCTTGACCTGGAGAGACAAATATCAAAAACCATCCTCAAACATGTCATATAAATTACTTCAAAATCATACATCATTAATCACAATAAACAATAAAGTGTGCAAATGAATATGGACGAAAGGCTTCCACGAAGAGTCTTGAAACATAAAGATGCAACTTATATTCTTGAAGATGTAGGCATGAAATGCAGTCACCAAATGCAGTTACAGCATGAGTGGGCCTAATGGTTAAGAGCATGTGTTTCCTCATAGGAGGTCACGGGTTCAAATCCAGAGGGGGGTAGTGTATGTACACCTCTGTAGACTTTAGCGCAGAGGGGGTCCCTTGTCCCACAAACAAGGGAGTCTCATACACCAATTTGGTGTCTCGCTTGGCGGTGACCTTAAAAATTATCCCACAAGCCCAAATTGACACTGTACCCATCAATAACAACATTTACACTGAAGTTGTCAAAAACAGTCGGTATGTAGTCATGCAACAAATGGAAAACCTAATAAGTAACTCAACAAATAATACATATCAATACAGAGGCTTTTCAAGGTTTAGTCTAGAGGTGTAGCTATAAATGAGATTAAATTTACCAAAGATACCAGACTTGAATCAGCAAGGTAGAAGAGTAAGAGCTGACTAGGGCTCAGGAGTTGACTCAGTAAATAAATGTAAATAAATAGAGAGTACATCAGAATGAAAGTTTAAAATGTCTATATAATGCAAATTTTCAATAATAATCCATTTCAAAGTACACAGATGATACTTCATACTACAAAACCCCAATGATTCTCTGACGGTTAACAGTTTTCTTGGTTTGTCAGCCATGAAATTGGGTATCACAAACATTTTATGTTTTTATGTTTATAGATAGTAAGTCAATCTGACTAGCATTTGGCTCACGAGTGCAGGGTATACTGTCAAATATGACTAGACGTTGAGTCAGAATCGGGAGAGCTAACTTAGCTTATTCTGTATCTCAAATCCTGAATCCCGCATCGTGTAATGGGGTTGCGGGAGTTTGAAATTTATTATTTGCAAGTTTTTCATCCAACATCATGAAATTTCAGAATGCGAGATGTTGGAGCATTCTTGTGAGTATTGTGTGTCATTCGGCAACACGCATCCCAAAATTTTGGAATACAGGTTGCGGGATAAATTTAAAGCCAAATAATAATTACTTGAGGAATCCAGCCCTAATATACTACAGCCCGCAATCAAAAACCCATGATTCAAATAATGTTTCTGGTGAGCAGAAAATATTATTTATTAAGATTTTCAGGATGATGAATGGATTTGTATATATCCGACAAGTGGTTTTATTATAATCAGTGCAAACTGAATGTTAGTCTTACCCGTCTTAGGGAAGACATGAAACTATCCCGTCAATACGGCTGCATTGGCGATAATGAGAGCATTATTCTCTTCCCTCGGATGCAAATTATCAGAAATATTTGTAAGGCAACCGAAAGCGGACGCGTCTGCTGGTTTTCTAGTCGGCTCTATGAATGGTGCAACGCTTTTCACCTTCTCAATATGTTACTCGGCTGTCTCAACGTGCGCTGGTATGTAAAATAAAAATGGGGAAGAAGATACAATTCATGATTTCATTGGAAGAAGTTATGTGATCCATGAAAACTTCTGTAAATTTTAGATTTAAGATAGTTAGCGTTAATGAAAATGAACAAGGATTTGAAGTCTAAGAAATTAATAATAAAATTAAAACAAGCCTTTCACTTTAGACAACCAAAATAATCAATCATCGATAGCAAATCATAATTAGCAGTTCCCCAAAAAGGTGCAATATTGTTAGAGGGTGAAAAAGACTATTGATATCAGAGGTGGAAATCCAAAGCTATAACGCCGGATCTACGATCCTGCATTTTCTTTCTGGTTTTTTTTTAATTCACCTCGCAGGAATCTGCAGAATCGTGAGATGCAGGAACTTATTTAGAAAAAAAAATTCAAATTTTACATATCACAACACACTCAAGATTCATCTTTAGAATTCAGTAATTTTCATTTTTTTTAATTCAAAGTTTTTCAATATAATAGTAAGATCCTGGCTAATTAATAGAACAACACATTGACTTCTTACGATTATGAGATTGAACAACACATTAACTTTTTCAGATTATGGGCATTTCAAGAGACCTTGACGCATTTAACAGTATGTATAAATATACCTTGTGAGAATGTGTATATTGAAAATTGAATAGTAACAGTAAAACATTCATTTCAAGGTAAATATTTATTTCATTTCAAGGTAAATATTTATTTCAAGGTAAATATTTATTTCATTTCAAGTTATATATTTATTTATTTAATTATGAATAGATGTTTATACCTTAAAATTTACGAGTAGTAATAAATATGTCTTTTTAAGCAAGATTGGTAATGTAAAGATTCATATAACTTGTTCGTAACACACTTAACTTGTGATTTATCTTCACTAACTACAAGTTACTGTATTAGTTTATAAAAATAAATAACTAAAAGAATTATATTGTGTCAAATGATGAATAGAGCCAACATGAAGGATAATCACTCTTGTTTTTCATTCTTTTTTAAAATTCTATGGAGCTCTTTCAACAACTATTTCCGATTTCCTTGATGCCTAATTCCCAACTCTTTCTCCTAGTTACAGCATTTTCCTTACTGAAAAATATATATATTTGGTATTAATGAAAAATAAAAATATTAAAATTACATAAAATTAAAAGACACTTGAAATAAATTAAAATTAAAGCTAAGCAATATATGCTATGCTCAAGGGTGAGAAAGGATGCAATATATGTTAAGTTATTGTTCATGAAGATAATGAGTTGGAGATCGGCGTTATAGTAATCAAATGATGAATCGAGCCAGTAACTCTTGTTTTTCATTTTTTTTTAAATTTTATGGAGTTCTTTCGGCAACTATTTCTGATTTACTTGATGCCTAATTCCTAACTATTTCCTCCCGTTATAGCGTTTTCCTTACTGAAAAATATATATATTTGGTATTAATGAAAAATAAAAATATCAAAATTACATAAAATTAAAAGAAACTTGAAATAAATTAAAATTATATTTAAGCAATATATGCCCAAGGGTGAGAAAGGATGACACTGATCCACAGGAGATAGCGGCCCAACCTGCAAAACCTATGAGTGCCCAGCGTACATTATTATTCATGAAGGTAATGAGTTGAAGATCCGGCGCTATAGCAACCAAACTCTCTGGATTTCCACCTTTGATATCAACGTTAATAATTTATTTCAGACAGACTACTAGCGTTGGATTCCTCAAGTAATTATTATTCCACATCCTGAATCTCGAATTAAAGTTTTCCATTCTGCAACCCGCATTCCTAAATTTCGGGATGCTGGTTACTCGATGACACACAATACTTCCAAAAATGCTCCCGCAATCGAGATTTCGAAAATTCAGGACGCGAGTTGCGGGATGAAAAACTTGCAAATAATAAATTTCAAGCTCCCGCAACCCCCATTGTGAAATGCGGAATTGGAGATTCAAGATGTGGAATGAAATAAATGTCTGTGCGATTTTGCAATAGTGTATCATGATTTCTATTTCGGAAAACATAAATCACTTCATATTTATAAATTGATGCATTGCAAGTTATATCAAAATACGTAAATCTAGCATGACATTTACTTATTTTGATATAACTTGCAATGCATCATTTATAAATGTGAACTGATTTATGTTTTTCAAATTAAAATTCACGATACACTGTAAATTACGGAAAAACTTAATATTTTTACCCTCTCTGCATTCCTATGGGTGCAAATGCTAGTTATTTACAATCTACACGGCACATTTATCTCATCTTTATCTGTAACACCCCGTTTTGACATTTTTACCTGAACTACTATTATATGTTGTATTTATTTGATTGTGAGACCTCGTCGGTTTGACGACACTGTGAACATATGGTTCTATTATTTTGCCGATATATATATGTGTGTGTGTGATGATAGTATTATGGTCGGTAGTCATATTTAGATAGGTATCATGTGTTAATTATGTCAAATATATGGAAATTACTGAATGATGGGTACGTGGATACCGTTACAGATATATGTTGAAATAATGAATGTTATGCCAGGTGCATGGCGAATGAATGAGTTTATTGTTGTCATGTTATGATGAGATATATGTATACATATCGAAAATTATGCACGATATCCTATATTGTATGTCGAGGACTGACTTACAGGTTGAAACGACTAAGTGATAGCTGGATCCTACGAGATGGGAGGGCCTCGGGGACATGGACTTCGAAAGATAAAATGGTATGCGAGTGATGCATTATTTACTTTCGTATGGTTATTATGCTGTTTATTATGATGTATGTTATGACATGGGTGGGGTAGAGTCCCAGGAAACTCAACCGCCTAGATCGGTTATACGATGACAGACCGAGTACAAGTGCAACGCTGTTGTTATGTCGAGTAGACATAGTCCCTTGTTCCATTAGGGGGGTGGAGGCTTTACCCACCGTTTATCCCCGAAACCCAGAGTCATGGGAGGGCTGTGCTACGGTGCGCTCTCCAAGGTGTGTGATGATGACTGGTGGTTGCCTGCTGGGGAAGCTTGGTCGATGTGGTCGACACTTCCTCTTACGGGTTCCAGCTGGAACCGGTCATGGCTTGACATTCCAGGGTAGTCCAGCAGAGGACAGGATAGAATGTGGAAGTTAGTAATGATGTAGGTAGATAGATGTAGCGTGAAGTAGGGGTGAAAACAAGATCTAACTGTAGGTGTGTAAAAACCTTGGTTAGTATGTGTCGTAAATCAGTGATGTATGAATTGCCGTAACATGGATTTTAGTAAGCTAATGGATCATACCTTGTAAACTATGCTAAAACATGTGTCGGTAAATAATAAGTTCCTTGATTATGATTGATGTATGTGAATTATTACTTTTAGTGTACTTACGTGAGGAATGTAAGCAGTAGCTACGCTTACATAACTCGCCTACATATTATGAATTACATGAAATATTGTTGAGTAATAATGTCAATTAGTGTCGTTTAATATTAATTACTGTCGTTTAGTAATTAACTATTGTTGATCAATGTTAATAATGATGATTAGGGTTAATAATGATGATTAGGGTTAATAATGTTGATTAATGGTTAATTATTGTACATTAATAATTAATTATGGTTGAATAATAAACAAAGCAATGGTTAACCTAGGTAGTGACTAATGCAATTGATTAGAATGCTTGATTGATTGTTAATAAGTTTAATTAGCCAGGACTAAGGGTTGAAATGTAACTACAAGGTTAAATAAGTTGATAGTAACTTGATCCCTTAAATTAATTATGTGTTAATGATGTTAATTAATTTTAACAAGACTATGCTTATCTTTAGTAATGATTGTTAATTAGCTAATTACAAACTAGGGTGTAATTAAAATGGAAATAGGTATATGAGTCGATTAAATCATAGTGAATTTTATTTAATTAATATGATTACACATTGATAATGTTATGATTTACATTGATAGGATTATTGTTCATAATTGATAAATTGAATTAGCGAATTTATAATTAAAGGGAATTTACATATTAGAAATATTAGAAATCATTAATTAAATGATTAGGTAAGTGTAATTAATCAATTGACAATCACTGTTAATTAAATTAAATTGGCGAAGCGTGCAAGTTTAAACTATATAATATATATATCATTTATTATTTCTTAATTAAATGGTCAAATATTGAAATATGAGTAAGGATATATTTAAAATTATTATATTAAATAAAATGATTAAATTTAATTGAATTAGAAGTTACGGTTGAGAAGTGACCCAACCAGCACCTTTTTATATTAATTTAAATATTTAAATAAGTCCAAGTTGAGGGCTCGAGGACTGACATGGTAGATGGAAGGGGGTGGATAAATTTATGAGCAAGATAGGGGTAGTAATGGGGAGGAAAGGTCGGCAAACATGGGGATAAGAGGGAGAAAGGAGGGAGGAGAAGTGGATCATTTTTACCTTAGGATTTTGGAGAAGTTTTGAGAGAGGAGAGCTGCAAAGAAGGGGTTTTGTTGGAGATTGTTTTTTTGAGGGGATACAACAGCTTAGGGCTTGTACTCGGTTTGGGCTCGGGGGTCCAAAGGGGTACCTTTGGAGCTGGGTGGTCGGCGAGACCTCGCCAATTGGCAGGGTGGCAAGACTGATTTGGGGACTGGTTGAGTTTCAAAGCTTTGGGAAGGACTTTTGGCTACAGGGAAAAGGAAGGAAAAACAGCAACAAGGACAGCAATAAAGGTGGACCTACTAGCTACCTACAGGTATTTTCCAGCAGGTATGTTATCGTTTCTACCTTGGCAAATTCTGTTAATTAAATTTCAAAAGTTTATATGCTGTGATTATCTTTGCTACCTGCACAGTCAACAGTAAATTGTTAGAAGTGAATTTTGTGACTGTATAATGAAAATACACTCATCTTTATCAATAAATGAAAAAACACAAATGTCAAATAAAACCCGTTTATAAACATAATAATTATGAAATATTAAAAATAATAATTTAGATAATACTCTATGTCTATGTGACCAAAAATGGAAAATGGAAAGAACTAACACTAGTTTGACGCTCAAAGATTGCAATCTTAATAGCTGATGAGTTGTAACCTCAAAACTGTATCAAACCGACCAGCTTGAAGAGGAAAATCTAAAATTTGTGGTCTGGTTGACTAAGGTATAATCTTTGAAGTACTGCACGGTAGATTTGAAGTAAGCAACAATGGCAACGACATCACTACACCCAACTTTCAAATTTTGACGGAAAACATTTTTGAGCTACATAACGAATAGGATTTTGCCATTAACTTAATGAATGCCAATCATGGCTGTATTTACAAATTCAGTGCTCTCCATGTCTATTTTTACATTGCAAAGGAATGATTTGGAACCGAACAATACAATCTCTGCTCCGTTGTTTTACAAGGTAAGTTTCTCAGTAACGCTGCATACCCATTTCATTTCCTGCATCTGGGCAGCCATAGGAACTTTAAAATTCAATTGGATTTCTGTGCATTCTGTGTATTCTGCTGAATTTTTGTATTTGCTCTGCAGACATATTTTGGTAGAAACTCCATTTTCTATGGGCAATCCTTGTCAGCCAAACGTAAAAGTACGATTGGCAGACACCAACATTATGTTAAGGTTAGGAGCTTTCAGCTTTCAGGTCAGGCAGAGTTTTCTGATAGGATTGAGAAAACCAAGAAATATGTAGGGGTTAGTAAGGATTTGGGAACACTGTGCAAAGAAAGGAGATTGATGGAAGCTGTGCATAATTTGCATCTTACTGACCAAAATGATCTTAGGGTATACCCCAATACCTATGTGATTCTTTTGAAGAGCTGTGCCAATACGAGAAACCTTACGGAAGGCAGGAGGGTTCATGCCCATATGATAAAGTTTGGAATTGAGCCATACAAAACCCTAGTGAGTAGTCTTATTAACATGTATGCCAAATGCGGGAGTGTAGTCGATGCTTGCCAAGTTTTCGACAAAATGTCGGAAATAGAAGTTGTATCATGGACTGCAATGATTTCATGTTATACACAGAATAGTCAGGGTGATAGCGCTTTGAAACTATTTTGTAAAATGCAAGGGGTAGGTATACAACCCAATCAATTTACATTCGGCAGTGTTCTCAAGGCGTGCACTAACCCTGAATACATGGACCAGGGTCAGCAGGTATATGCCCACGTTATTAAAACTGGATATCTATCCGATGTTCATGTCGCAAGTGCTCTTGTTGATATGCATGCAAAGTGGGGAAATATGGTGGATGCACGCAGAGTGTTTGATAAAATGCCTGAACGGAATGCGGTCTCGTGGACTGGAATCATTACAAGGTATGTGCAGAGTGAGGATAGTGAGGAGGCCCTTAAACTTTTTCAGAAGATGCAACTGGAAGGTATAAAATCTGACAGGTTTAGCTTAGCTAGTGTTCTTTGTGCATGTGCTAACCTAGAAGCCTTGGATGAAGGGAGGCAGCTCCATGCCGAAGCAATCAAAATTGGAATTGTGTCAGACGTTTGTGTGGGAAGTGCGCTTGTTGACATGTATGTTAAGTGTTCTGAGATTGACTGTATGGTAGATGCACGCAAGGTATTTGACAGAATGCCCCAGCAAAATGTTGTAACATGGACTGCGTTAATGGCAGGTTACTCCCAGAGTTCAGGGCATGTTCAGGAGGCTATCAATCTTTTCGTCAAAATGAAATGGGCTGGTGTGAAGCCAAACAATTTCACCTTTGCAAGTGTCCTTAAGGCCTGCGCCAGCATAGCTGATCTGGAACAGGGTAAGCAGATCCATGCCCACATTGTCAAATCTGGACTTGAAACAGATGTATGTGTTGCCAATTCCATTGTTACTATGTATGCCCGATGTGGAACCATAGAGGATGCTTGTAAGGTGTTTGATGAAATATTAGAACGAAATGTAGTTTCATGGAATTCAATAATTGCAGGACATGCCCAAAATGGGCATGGTGAGGTAGCCTACAAATTGTTTCACCAGACACGAATGGAGGGTGTGAAGATTGATGTGTTTACCTTTGCTAGTGTTCTGAGTGCATGTGCTGGGATAACAGCCCTAGATCAGGGTATGCAGGTCCACACCATTATCCTGGAAACTGGATTTCAATCAGATATATCTGTGGAAAATGCCCTCATTACCATGTATGCTAGATGTGGGAGTATGGAGGATGCACGTAAAGTTTTTGACAATATGCTTGAACGAAATGTCATCTCATGGACTGCAATTATTACAGGATATGCCCAACATGGGTACGCAAAAGAGGCTCTTAATCTCTTTGAACAAATGCATGGGCTAGGTGTGAAGCCAAACCACATTACATTCATTGGTGTTCTCTCTGCTTGTAGCCATGTAGGATTAGTGGATGAAGGCCGTCGGTACTTTGCTTCCATGAGTCATGAACATGGAATATTGCCAAGCATAGAGCATTATGCCTGCATGGTTGACCTTCTTGGTCGTGCTGGGCATCTAGATGAGGCGGAAGCTGTGATCAACGAAATGCCATTCAAACCTGATGCTCTGGTGTGGCGAACATTACTTGGAGCTTGCAGAATCCATGCTAATATAGATCTAGGAAAACGTGCAGCAGAATGCCTGCTTGAGTTGGAACCCCAAGAACCTGCCACATATGTGCTGCTATCAAATATGTATGCTGCGGCTGGCCAGTGGGATGCTGTTGCAAATGTGAGAAAACTGATGAAAGACAGACAGTTAACCAAAGAAGCAGGGTGCAGCTGGATTGAGATAAAGAACAAAGTGCATATGTTTTTTGTTAGGGATAGGTCTCACCCACTGACAGAAGAGATCTATGCAAAGTTGGATGGATTAACTCTGCAAATGAAGGAGCTTGGATATGTGCCAGATACAAACTTTGTGTTGCACGATGTGGAGGAGGAGCAGAAGGAAAAATTTCTATGGCACCACAGTGAAAAGCTGGCCATTGCATTTGGACTTATTGTCACTCCCCCTGGCACATGTATCCGAATTTTCAAGAACCTTCGTGTGTGTGGTGACTGCCACACTGTCACCAAGCACATTTCCAAGATTGTCAAGCGGGAAATTGTTGTAAGGGATGCAAATCGCTTTCATCATTTCAAGGATGGTTTATGCTCTTGTGGGGATTACTGGTGATGCTGAGTGATCCACAAGTGAAAGGCACATATTGCTATCTTGTCATTGCTACAGAGTCACAGAAGGCAAAATAACCATTTCCTTGGCCTTCTCACATCTGGTTTCCTGGAAGGTTTCATCTCGCAGTGCTATCGTGCATAAACAGCAATTAGTTGTGTTGGAGAAACTTGTCATGGCCTTACTTCGAGAGTATGATAATCCTTGAAAGTGAAAGTCTCCTTATTGGAAAATCTTAATGCTTCGGGTTATTTATGTTGAGAGCAATGTTACTATCTTATTCTTACCTAATTACAGTGACCTATTTTGAGAATGCTATTGTTGGTGTTACCCACCATCTTGCATGAGGGTCACACCCATGATTTTCATCACATCACAGATTTACTCAGAGGACGATTTCAGCAGAGGAATGGTGCTTCTCCCAATGTTATATGATAGCAAAAGGGCTCTAGGTTATTATTACTTGCAGCATTTTTCAGCCCCTAAAAGCAAGCCACATAATGAATGTCTTCTAGTAGACAGAGACTGTGGATTGGATCTAAATAATTCCAGCATACCAATCTTAGGATCTAGCAGCAGCTGTGAGGTATACCTTCTAACCTCCTACGTTCTGGTGATCGCTCAGCAGTCTACAGGTGGTGTAGCGTAGCAGAATATGGAACACCTTGTTGAGCAGAATGGTGATGGTATCCCTTGGAAGAACATTTGTGAGTTTGTAGAGAGGTCTGAGCTGGTTGAGGACAGTTAGCATTCGACCCCTTAATTTGGTAAACAGGTTTCAATGTCAAAAGGTTATTGTAGATCTGGGAGAGTAAACACCAAAGCAGAGGAAAGAGCATCTTTCAATCTGCTTGTTACCCTTCAAATTGTGTGTAAAATTTGGGATGTCCATGAGGCATGCTGGCCCTGTTTGCATGTTGAATCTCAGTTGGTGTCAGATCAGAGGCAGACTTGAATGATGGACAGTCTGGGCTGAAGTATCTTTTCATCAGCCCATCAGACTAAATCTGTGGAGGAGTTTTTTGTGGAAAAGATAAAAGGGCAGCCAATCATACCCCATTCTTTAAAGATGTAGGGCTGAGTTCCTTAGACAGATTGTGACCAAGCGGCATCATAGACCAACTTTATATTGTTTTTCATGATACCTTGCTGTAAGTCACTATAAGGAGAAACGGATCAGCTCAACCTAACTTCATAAAGATATTTGGCAGATTTCAACAAACACTTGAGAGTCCTACAAGTTCCTTTGGGATGGATTCTCGTTATGAGGCGGGTGGTGAAATGTGGGTGAGATTGAAGATACTTGGCATGACTCATCGCTGCCATTCTTGTGCATGATTAATCTGGCAGTAACTATATTCTAATTAGTAGAGATCCATCATCTATCATGGNGTGGGGGAGATTGAAGATACTTGGCATGACTCATCGCTGCCATTCTTGTGCATGATTAATCTGGCAGTAACTATATTCTAATTAGTAGAGATCCATCATCTATCATGGTCTGACTCATCGCTGCCATTCTTGTGCATGATTTATCTGGCAGTAACTATATTCTAATTAGTAGAGATCCATCATCTATCATGGTCACCATTTCAAAACCAAGGATCATTTCTGCATTACATGGATATTTGTCCCTATGCTTGTTTTCTCTGTATCAATGGCTATTTAATTATTAATATGCAAGGAGTTTCCATTCAGACTTAAAGTTAAAACAGAGTTGACAATAGCTTTAACGACCTTTACCTGCAGGCACAGGATTTAGGAATTGGCAAATAGGTTTACAGGAAGCCTAACTACCAGCAGTAAAAGAAGTATGAAAAATCATTTGGGCCAATAGGCAGGCATCATTTCAGGCAAAAATCCAGTGAAATTGTTGGTGTCTCATTGCCACTTCATTCTCTTGCAGAAAGCTCTGTATCTGCAGAAGTAGTGAGCATTATTAGAAAAAACAGATCCATCTGGCTGTCATATGGTTGATATGATCCCCTGGATGTAACAATGGTTTGGTCGATTTCCTCTGCAGTGTTAAGTCAAGTAGCTTTGCAGAAGCAATTAGTAAATTTTTATCAAGATGCAAGTCTCAAACATGCTGGTGGAATGAGATCTGTATATACCCTTTGGTAAGTGACATGCTCTTCTCAGGATAAGATAAAGGAGCAATATATTTAAGGGCATAGATCATGTACATTGCAAGGAGATGATTGCCGCCGTGGATGATGAAGTTGCTACATTCAATATAAGGAATGCACCAAGAGAATTTGATTCACCTTTGTTTGACAAGCTTTACGCAGAGCTGGAAAAGGCTCTTTTGCCCTTGACTGCTACTAAAGGACTTGATGTTGGCAGTGGGTTTAAAGGAAAGTTTTACCATCAGCAGTAAAGTCTTCAAGGGTAGCATGAAACAGCAGACCTTGTAAATCTGATAAGCAAGGTTATATCCAGCAGGTTTAAGAAGGTGTGTAACATATGGAATGCCCCAGCCTAAAAGGTGATAAGTGCAAGCTTTGATCTTAGGATTAATTATCGCCCAACATTGAGGAACGCTCAGCTTATTAGAGTCTTAGTGCATAATTTGTGTCATAATCTTAAGGTTTCTTGTATAAAAAAAGACGAAAGTGTTCCATCTTTTGAAATAACAGGTCGAAGTTGAGGAACTTCACCCTAATTTGAGGAGCTCCCAGCATTATGAAGCTAAGTTCAAAGCACCTTTTGAAGGTTTGGTTAATCTCGTTGATGGAATGCTGGAAAGGGAGATTGACAAGTGGATTGGTGACCACCCTTGTGCACATTCTTTGAGGGATTCCCAGTTTTGAAAGGTGGTTATACACACTTTCGTAGTTCTTTGTATGCACATATTCCAAGGAAGATGCACACTTCATGGAGTTCATTGGAGTGATTAGAAGAGCACCCTAATTTTAGAGAAAGCCCATGACAGTTAGCACATCCGTCAAGAACCCAAGAAGGAGTGCGTCCAGCTTCTCAGGAGATTGCTGATTCTGTTTTGTGCCTTAAAACATGGATCTAGAAAATGGTTGAACATTTTATTGTTATATCTTGGAGAAAAGCAAAGATGTAAAAAATATTCATTGTTTTATTGGTTTTATTGGTTTTATTGGATCAAATTGTGTATCTAGAAGTCACAAATTGTTATTTTATTTTTAAGGAGATGGAGCTATAACTCTAGTTAAAGAGTAGCTCTCTCCATTTGTTTCTCTTGGTTGGATTGATAGGATTTATCATAAGCCTAGTTGAAAGTCATGTAGGAAGTGGAAGTGAAGGTACAAGCATGTATACGTGAGACCCTCTTTTATTTGGTTGATCATGGTATTATGTTTGAGTGGCTAGTGTTCTTATTGCTGGAAATGATCTCTTTGGAAGGCAAGTCTTTGCCCATGAGAAGGGACTCTTTGGAAGGCAAGTCTTTGCACATGAGAAGGGACTAAGTGTGAGGATTTTATCCCTTTTGAGCCCTTGATGCAATCTTGGATATTGGAGAAGATTTCTGCTGTAACAAAAGATTTAATGTGGCCACTTTTATCCTCTGAGATTGTTATTGAAGATGTGACTTGTTGCTTGGGATGTGCATTCCTTTGAAGGCTGTCTTTCTTGGTCCTTTTCTTTATAATCCCATGTTATGGTTCTCCCCTCACTATTTGCCATTTGGGTTGCACATTATTTGTTGGCTTTAAACACATTAATTGTGATGGTGCATCTATTGTTAGGGCTCTCACTCAATCTCATATAGCCTAAGAATCCATTTGGACTAAATCATGGCACATTGTTGTATCGCTTGATTATATCGTCTCCATATAAAAACAAGGCCTGTTTGTTTTCCTTGACTCCATAAACCTTAGATTGGCACTTGTCTTAGCAACCCACCATCCACTTAAGTCTAAAGTATATCATAAATTTACTTAGGGAAATCCCTCTTGTGTTGAAGAAGAGCCAACCTAAAGTGAAGGGAGTTTCTATTGAGGTGACAATGGATAGAGCTTCCAAGAGTTCCCTTAGGGTTTATACCTATAAGATTGGACTTATTTTGTGTGTAGATCCATGAGGTAATTATTGGTAATCTTTGATTTAGGAAATTTTACTTGGACCTTCCATCTGGAAATGAGTTTTTAATTTTAATATATGTTATGGTTTTCAAGAAGGGTGTTGTAAGCAATCTCAAAAAAAGGAAGGAGAAGAAAAAGGAGCAGCTAGTCAGGATGGGAATGGGGAAGTCTACTCCCATATATTTTTCATTGGATATGTTGGTCTTCAATAACATTGATTGTAATGGGAGAGCGTTTTGAAAAAGGGATTCTTAGATGGTTTTCCTACAACTTGTTATGCGGGTGTCCTCTATATTTTCCTTTGTCTTGAATACTCTGTTTTAGGATAGAAACTGAAAGTAGAGTTTCTATTATGATGCAAAAGCATTATACACTATGCTATTAGGAGGGCTTGAGACTAGCGACAATGAGAGCTTTACTGGTATTCTTTTATAATAGGCCATTCATTTGATCTTTCAGTAGTGTAGGTATGTTTCCCGACGGCTTTATTTCTATGTAACTCCAAGTTTGAACTTAGGTGCAAAGAACTCCTTTTAGAGGGCATCCGGTAAGAATTGTTAGAGAGTGTACCTCAGATAGTTTTCTATAGCAGGGTGCACACGTGTTGATTTGGGTGTTTTTTTGTTACACCGACATCACACACACAATGGATCCGTACAACATTGATTTATGTGTTGTATGGTGGTTTGTAGATGAGAGCGTAACATTAAAGAAGGCTAGAAAGCGCATCACTATTTCTAGGCTTCCATCATTGAAGGTGCATGCATGGATGCATGTGCTAGCTACAGATAGGATAGGATAAGATTATCCTTAGATTCTTGTTCTAGGAGATTGCATGCCATTTCTAATTTATGTAAAAGTGGATGCATACAGTTGCATGTGTTAGTTTCAGTTTATTAAGCAATTTTAAAAGTGGATGCATACAGTTGCATGTGTTAGTTTCAGTTTATTAAGCAATTTTCTAATTTTAGTTTAAATCTAAGTTTAGATGGGCACATGCATGTAGATAAGGGCACAAATGTCTAGGAGGATGCATGCTTGCATGCCTTAGATCCTTTCCCATTGACTCGTTATTGTACATGTGTCCATATTAGTTGTACCTACTCTTCTTCCTAATCTATAGGTTCATTCATTCAGTTCAGTATTGAGTAGTGAATTAGCTTCTTGTATTTTTCCTGTAGCATATTTCAATTCAGTATTAATGATGAAACAACAAGAAGTTTTGATTGTCTATCTATTGAGTTTTTGTTTTGCTTTTAACAATGATTTAGCAAGTATGTTGTAATTTAGTTTTCTACATAATAATAGTGATGTGATTTATGACAGGCCTGTGAATTTTAGTTATATATCTTCTACAATATGTGTTAACATATTTTAGCATTATTCGAACAATAGTTTTGAGTGGCTTTTAAGGTTCAACTATCTAGTAGGTTAGGAATTCTTTAAGTGCAAAGTCTGCTTACCATGGTTTAAAAAAATCAAACATGATATCAGAGCTTAGTTTTTAAAACCTTCTAGATTCAGTGTATGAAGAAGCAAGTTGTCTCAAGTAAAAAGTTGTCGAAGGGTTTCACTAGGCAATATGTCCAAGCTTTAGTGATCGAATCATAATTGTGCCAATGATCAACATGTGGACTTAAGGAGGGTTGTGGTGTGAGAGGGTGTTGTTGATCCAATGATTGCATAGTGTAGTTTGTTTGAAGAAGTTGCAACAATGGCAACTTCCAGTAAGTGAGAGTCACTTGTTGGAGTGAGCCTTCAACTTTGTGCCATAGAAGTTGAGATTGTAGACCCTCCTTGAAATGGTAAATTTGTGGCACCTTGTGGAGAAGGTGGTTGTGCCACCTACAAATCCCAAAGATTCAACATAACACAATAAGGCCAGATGTTGGAGGGTTTCAATGGGCAATATGTCCACGCTTTATTGATCGAAGCATAATTGTGCCAATGACCAACATGTGGACTTAAGAAAGGATGTGGTGTGAGAAGCCCTTGTTGATCCAATGATTGCAAAGTATAGTTTGTTTGAAGAAGTTGCAATAATGGCAACTCCTAACATGCAAGAGAGCCACTTGTTGGAGGAAGCCTCCAACTTTGTGCCATAGAAATTGAGATTGTAGAACCTCCTAGAAATGGTAGATTTGCGGCACCTTTGGGAGAAGGTGGTTGTGCCACCTACAAATCCAAAAGATTCAACATAACACATTAAGAAGGTAGTTGCAGTGAAGTGAATCCTATTGGATTTGGTGAAGGGTCATCCAATCCTTCATATCACATGAAAAAATAATGCTAAAGAGATGTATGATGCCCTGGGAACCTTGCACCAAAGTGTGTGTGTAACGTATCTAGGAAGATGCTCTTAAAGAATAAGCTCACTACTACCTGCATGAGCAAGACAAATACAATGACAAGCTATCTCATGAATATATCAGAGCTAAGATATCAAATTGCAGTAGTTGGAGACACCATTGCAAATAATGAGCTACTTTAGTTTTCTTTGAATGGATTTAGTCCATCATGGCACAACTTTGTCCACAGTATTTCTAGTCAAGAGAAGTCCTTGACTTTGAGTAGTTGTGGGATGCTTTTATTGAAGAGGAGATGAGATTGAAATGCGTCAAGGATGTTCTAGACCTAACCCTCATAGGGAAGGCAAGGAAGGGAGGAAGGAAATGATTCGGTAAGGGTTAGAAGAAGAAAGAAAACCTAGGGGATTCTAACAAGTTGAAGATGGATTTCAGCCATATCAAATGCTTCAACTATAGAAGTCATGGCCATTATGCTTCTCATTGTCCTTAAAGAGGAAGGGGAAGGGTAAACAACATCATAAACAAAAAGTTTGTAGAGTGCAATGGGGCTTCAAAAGCTGATGAATTGATTGCTAGGTGTGGTACGACCTTTGCCACGGTGTCATGCATTTTCACCAAAATAGTTTTAGGTGTTAGGTGGTATGTTGATAGTGGAGTGTTAAGACACATGGCTCTGAACAGATCAACTTTGGTCAAGATGGAGGAACAAGATATTGACATGTAGGTGGAGCATGGTGATCATGGTAGGTACCCAATGGTTCTGTTGGGGTCTATTTTATTCCACATGCCAGCAAAAGAAGTTTTGGATCTACATGAGGTATTATATGTTCTTGGGATGAATACAAATCTCCTTTTGGTTTGTTGTCTCCTCTGTATCTTCTAAAGATAATCGGTCGATAGCCAACAATTGACTAGCGGAGCAGTCAACTAGTGGATCAACAGAGTCGACGATTAAACGACCAACTGAGAGAGTCAAAGACTCGACTTGATGGTCGGGGAGGCCATGGTCATCTTGAATACAACAACCGACTAGACTTTGGCCTCGTTGTGGATTTTGTGGAAATAGTTAGGACCAACAACCCCTATTTGTGGACCAGAGCTTCCTCACTTTAAGGGAGTTCATTAGATCTAAAGACTATAAAAGGACAACCCTATGGGTTGTGCCAAGCATGAGATTTGAGATGTTTTTTCACATTAATAATGCATTGTGATGTTCTAATTATAATGTGTGGTGCTTAAGTGCTATAACGACGCCTTTAAACACCACCTTTCTTCTTGGAATATTATTTCATTTTGTCATTTCTTTTTTGTTTTATAGTTCATGGTGAAGAGATTCCACAATAGACAGTGATCTTGGGGACTTGACCCCAACACCTCCTGTTTGTAATTCACAGCACTGGAGCTAACCCAAAGGGATTAATATAAAATTTTAGAATTATTTTCGTGATAAAATAATTGTGTGGGTTAGTCCTACCTTCATAAGCTCTCTTTGCAAACTCTATATACAATGCAAATTACAAGTACAATATCCTAATATACTCAATTCAATAGAATACTATGTAGAAACAAAAGATGGAGTCCATTTTGCTTCTGAACACATCATGAGTGTGCATGTTTCCTCATTATTGTAAGAGGTGGTAAGTTACAAGCTTATTAATTTCTAACGCTATGGAAATAGTCTTTTTATACTAATTACATGGATTGACTAGTTTAAAATATCATTGTCTTGAAATAAAAGAAGTGAGATAAGAAGAAATATAACTTCTTATATGAACAATGCACATGATATTATTTCATATATAATATATTATTTGCATAATTTTAGAATTATTTGCATGATTTGATATAATATTTAATCAAACAGATGGATGTAAAAAATACTTAAATTTATTTATATCTATTTTCATGATTTTATATGCATTATGTTAATGCAATATAAAATTGGAGAAAAACAATTTTTGTTAGTTTGTAAGGGCTAGTGGCCATGGGATAAAGAGGTTTTAAGAGTTATAAACAACATTAATTAGATCCTACAAGTTATTTTTTAGGGTTATTACACAGCCAGTAAAGATCTTATATGCTTATTATAATTCTAAATAAGTTTTACATATTTAGTATAGAGAGTTTAGGTGTTTTTGGAGATGTCAAAGACATATTTCAAAGAAATATTCATCATTATTAATTTGTAGCTCATCATTATAAATTTGTAGCTCTTCATTCAAAAATAAAAATGTTTATCATTACTAAATATTGATATATTTAATGTAAATCTAAACAATCATTTTTTGCAAAATTGTTTACCTTAATTAAAAAAAAATGATAGTAATTTCATTGTTTGGAAGAAGTTGATATTGATGTTTTTTAATAAACATCGCTCACTACACTATATTTTTAAAGAAATATGCATGTTTTTTTCACAATTTAATATGCATGATGTTTATCCACACTATAAAATTGGAGGAATAATTATTTTATACACATCTAACAAACACACATTTATATCTAAAATCACCTAACATTATTTAACATACACATCTACCAAACATAAACATTAATTAAGAAACACATCTAACAAGTACATCTAATAAACACATCAAACAAAACACAAACATTATCTAACATATATATCTAATAATCACATCTAACAAATCACGGGCATTATCTTGCATGATTATCATATAACAAACATAAACATCATCTAACATACACATCTAAAATTAGCTAATATAATTTAACATACACATCTATCAACACCCATCAAACATAAGCACCATCTAACATACACATAAAAAATTAGCCAACGGAAACCAACATACACATCTAAAAAACAAACACATTATCTAACAACATCATGTAGCATACACATCAAACATTACCTAACATACACATCTAAACATTACCTAACATCATCTAACAAATATAAAAATCATCTAACACACAAATCTAATAATCGCATCTAACAAAATACAAGTATTGTCTAGCATCAACATCATACACATCTAACAAACATATCTAACACAACCTCACATACACACCATCATCAACATAAAAATGCAGTATATATATATATATATATATATATAGAGAGAGAGAGAGAGAGAGAGAGAGAGACTTTTGTTTCAATTTCATAGTCTTTAGAAGTTTCAACATTCTCATGAACCTCCTCTATTTTACCTTTGCCTTTAATATTTAGAGGATTAACAAAAGTTTTACTTTTTGAACCTTCCGATTCTGAGTCTCTATCCCCTAAAAGATCTGGAAATGTTTGCAAACCTACTTCAATTTTCCCTAAAACTCCAAATATTAATTGTCTGCCTTTTTTATTGTCTGTCTTCTTTATTAGAAGACTCTTCAACATTCATTACAACGTCTTTTTTAAGCTTGGGATCCAAAATGGCCTACTGAAATAGTAATAAGTTCAATGAAACCATACATTAAAATGGTAATAAATAAGAAATAATAATAAAATGTATGTTAATAGTTAATAGTAATGCTCAATGTAACCATTATTAGTCCATGCTTAAAAACACAAGATTAATGTAGATCTATTATTATTATTAAATCTTGAGACTTTGTAAAGCTTTGACCTATTGTTGCAGCTGCAACTGTTTTTCCCAAATTTTTCAAATTTTGGTCCCCCTCATGATTTTAATGTTGCTTTGAATCGTTTGGATCCATGAATTTTGGGTCATGCTTTAATTTCGGATCATCTTGAAGTTTAACTCTCGTCCTGTTTTCAGAGGTGTCTTATGTTTATGATGACTGTGGGTCACGGATTTTGGTTTTTGTTTTATTTGCTGCTCGAAGACGAATCAGACCATTTGTTCTTCGTAAAACCGTTGTTTCGGAGGTAAAACAGTTTAACTGTTGCTAAATTTTGAGTTTTTTTAAACATTGATCGGAGGCTGTTGTCTGTCTGTCTTCCGTCGTTGCGGCTCCCAAAGCAGCTAAGCGCTCAAAATGTAAGTGCTCCGCTCGCCGAGGCGTGTCGGCTTTTGGTCGCGTGTCTGTAGCCTTTTTCTTTTCCGTCGTTCCAGCCGTGCAAAGCCCTTGGCTCCCGATGTCGATGTCTTTTCGATTTTCGACTGTAAGTTTTCCCGCCCACAATTTAGGTCATAACTCTTCCGACTCCGATAGGACTCAGTGTTTTCGCAGTGCCCGTCGCCTGTTAAGACCCGCTTATGCGGCTGTGAATAAGTATATCCCGCCGATGTTAGCATTCTAAGCCGCCGATGAGTTTTTCGTTTTCCGTCGTTGGTGAGTCTTTCAAGCCCGTGTGTGAATGAGATAGTGGTGCCGACACTTGTCAAGGTCCTCATAGCAGTAATGCAGTACATGGCCTCTCTTGATGCTTAGCCGTTTTAGTTGATATAATTTGACGTTATTTAGAATGCAGTCCCAATGAATGATGCACGTCGTTTAATTGCAAGTGGACGCAAGAGACTGGTCAGACTATCGCGGCGCGAAGGGAGCTGGGCAGTTTTGGCAAAGGTCGAACCGAAACCGACAGGATCGCAAGGAGGGAAAGCAAAGTAGAAGGCAAAATCAATAACAACAAAGGCACAGACCTGAAAGGTCTATCAGTTACTCAGCAAATCATGAGTGCGCACAGAAAAGATAAAAAATAAGGATATGGAACGTTGTGAGGGACCAAAAGGTCACACGTTTGGGGGCATCCCGAGCGGTCAACTGTTTTAGTTTAAATATTTGAAAGTGAGAACTTACAGGGGCTTTTTCCCCCTAGAGAAAACTTGTAAACTATCGCTTGTAATAGGAACTATTTCATTTTACAACCAGAAATTGCAAATTTTACTTGTTGGGGAAAGTGCTGTGTGGAATGTCTCAATGTGATTAAATGAACGATGAATAAATGGGAATTATTTCGTTTTCGACTATTTTTTCATTAACTGTGAGGATGTTCTAACTTTTTGAACCTATGTTCTTGTCTGAATGTTCTCCAGTGCATTCTGTGATGTTTTTCCACTATGAGTAATGGGACTTTTTAACTATTGACGAGTTATCTTATCATGTATACTTTTATTCATGTTTATATGTTTTGGTCGTAAGAACAACTATCTGTGATTTGCCATAACACGTGAACAGTGTTGTATTACTCATGAATTAATTTCTAGCACTCTAGAGATAGTTTAGTCAGTAATTTATCTTTTGAAATGTATGTGATTTAGATGCCTGCGAGTTCTAAGACGAGATGTAAGAACCTGCGCATCACTTTGTAAATACTTCCAACATTCTTTATCAAATCTGCATTTAGGTAGGCACTTGCATATCATATTTTAAATAAAAAATACAAAAATACATACGGTGGACCGGGCCACAACCGGTAAAACCTTTTGTTATTTGACCTACGGTAGCTGGACCGCAAACCGGACGAATTCCCTACACCAAACAGTCACGGGCTAATTGGAAACGTTGACTGGGGAGAATCCCTTGCTGTTGTTGCCTGGAAAATCGCAGGCCTCAACAGTTTCTGGCGCTAGAAGGAGGGCCGCCAGTGCATGGCTGGCCGAGGAAACCCGTTTTCCCGAAACTATTCCACAGGTAACAGTTCAGAAGCCAGTGTGTTGCCTAATCCAATTCCGGAAGAAGAGGGTAGAGAACATTTGTATTCTGTCGACAAAGAAGTTGTTAATAATCTGAGAAGACACACTAGGGCATATGTGAAGAAGATTGGAGGATTGCCAATCATCTCTGAATTGCCCAGAAGAGAATATAAAAGGAAGGATCGTCCTATATTGGAAGACTTAGTGTTGGTTGAAGATTGGGAAGAACTTGTAGAAACAGCCTTACAGGAAGTTGTAATACCTTTGAATCAAGAGGGCCCGGATACTCCTCACAGTTCTCCTGCTCACACTTCTGTTTGCTCACCTCCTCACTCTCCACCCAGACTCATGGCAGGCGTAAACACAAATCAACCACCCAACCCACCGAATCCACCACCTACCTGGAGAGCCAGATCACCTTTAAACCTAACGCCTCCATTACATGATTTACCTCAAGCCTTTGAAAAGATGCTGCCCAAATTCGACCCAAGTGAAAAGATACTAGTAGACGATCACCTGCAAAGTTTCTATTTGGCAATAGAAGGGTTTAAGGGCTGGGGAATATGAAGATGTAGTTTGCAGACTCTTCCTGCACACCCTTAAAGGAGTTGTGGCACCGTGGTACTTTGGTTTGCCTGCGAACTCTATCCCTGATTGGGATACCTTCGAGAGGATTTTTAGAAGTAAGTATGCAACCCAGAAGACTCATGTAGCTCTTATGAAAGGACTATGCATCTTGAAGAAAGAAAGAAAGGAAAAGGTGCACAGTTTCACTCAAAGGTTTGCAGCATATCTCAAGAATTTTTCTGAAGCTGACAGGCCTACAGATAAAGTCCTGATTGAGTATTATACCTCAGCTTTGGGACCCGAGTTGGCCATTTTTGCCAAAATTAAGGCCAAGCCCACTTTAGCAGAGACCTATGAGGAGGCAGAGAAAGTAGAGGCTGAAAGGGAAAGTATTGAAGATTATCCAGAACGATCAAGAGAGAAAAGTGTGGGAAGGAAAGCCTTGTTGTTTACCAAGCCTAAGGAAGAGCAGTCACTAGATTTTGAAAGTATGACAAAAATGATGCAGAAACTTTCTAACAGAATCATAGACTTGGAGAAAGAAAAGGAAGCCCAAAAATTCTACAAGCCCTATTACAAGAAACGGGAGGACAACAATCAATCCCAACCTCCTCCACACAATTCGGCATCTATGAATTTAACAGAGGTAGGAATGGACAATTTTTGCACTTTCCACCAACAACCTGACTCCGAAAAGAATTGTCCTCAATGGATAAACTCGATGACGTTAGTGATGAACTAGATATTGGACTCCAAATTAACAGAAGATGGAGACGAGGAAAGAAAAGACAGTAATACGTCAACAAAAGAACAAGAGGATGAGACCATGGTTCTGTGGAACTCTGTCTCGTTATTCGATGCTGTGGAGGAAATAAATTGGGAGTACAAGGACGTCGTGGAAGCGAATGTAACAACAAGAAGCCAAGGGTTGGTGAAAGAAGGCAGTCTCATGCTCCCAAATATTAAAAGGCTGCAAAAAAATGTTAAGAAATTTCAAAATAATTCCTCAGCTGATAAGATTCCCGAATTCACCATTACCAGCCAAGATCCTAGGCAGAATGATACGTATGCCAAGCCCCGGGAAGAAAAAATGAATGCTGATAAGCCACATCCCATCGAAACACAGATGGATTATGATATTGTGGAAGATATAAAAAAGACAAGGGCGAATATCTCGTTGTTTGAAATGTGTAAGGTGCTGCAGCAGAAAGAAATTTTTTTGAAAGCACTTGAAGCATTAGAGGAGAGGCTGCCCACTGACAATCAACCCAAGGAAGAAGAAGAAATCGGGGAAACACGCATTGGGGGTAATTCTAAGAACAAGAATCCACCTTTCCTCCTCACTTTCAAAATTTGTAATCACAACGTACATAATGCCCTGGTAGACTCAGGGGCGTCAGTTAACATCATGCCAATATCAGTCTGTAAAAGGATAAACGGGCAGCCTAAGCCATCCACTTGGAGGGTTGTTCATTTGGATAGGACAAATGTGAAAGTAATTGGGGAAATGGAGGATGTCCTAGTCCACCTGTATTCAAATGATAAAGTGTGCCAAGTTATTGATATCATGGTGGCCGACATTCCGGACGCTTATGGGCTTGTTCTCAGCAGAGATTGGTCGGCAAAGCTAAACGGATATTTTGCCTCGGACTGGTCACATCTGTGGCTGCCGCATAAAGGAAGCCCGAATCAAATCAAAATTTTGAGGGAGCCCCATATGAAATACAACGTTACTCAGCTTGATGAGAAGAACGAACCAGTGGATTCTGTATTGGGAAATTACTTTATTGAGTTGGAACCATGAAATTACCAAGCAGAAGAAGCCAGCAACACGCCAGACGCTCAGCCTGATCTCCTTCGATTTTCACAGGCTGACGAAATCGACTGTAAAATAGTAAACTTAGCGGTAGGATTAGATTCTTGTGCAGTAGTTAGCGATTTCTGGACATTGTTTTTTGATGGTTCTAAGACGTTAGAAGGGTCAGGGGTCGGTTGTGTCCTGATCGACCCCAAGAAGAATAAACGTTTTCTTTCATGCAGATTAGAGTTTGAATGTACAAATAACACAGCTAAGTATGAAGCGTTGGTGCAAGGTTTAAGGAAAGCAATTGAATTAAAGGTAAGTAATCTGAAAGTTTTTGGAGATTCTGAAATAGTTGTAAAACAGATTCGGAATCAAATACATTGTATCTCTCCTCACTTAAAAGCTTATCAAAACGAGGTATGGGACCTACTCAAATGTTTTAGTGCATTTAATATTATATCAATTCCAAGACTTAAGAATGCAGCTGCTGACTTGTTGGCCACATCAGCTGCTAGGCTTGTGCCTACTAATAATCGATGCTCTGTTGAATTGATTTTCAGGCCCTCGGTTCCAGACATGATTACCAACTTATGAGTGTTCGACGACGATCAACAGATTATAGAATGCTTGACAAATGACAAGGTATTTAAAGGGGCAATTATCAATGATGAGGAACATCAGGCAGAGCTGAAATTTGATAATTTCATCCCTAAAGGAGTCAAAACCTTAGAACGGATGTTCAATTTAAATGAAAAATTTAGAAGACCAGCAGACATAAAGACTCACAGCTCATCTCTACAGTTCGAATTAATAAATTTAGGGACTGAGACAAAGCCCAAATATGTGAATCTTGGGAAATGATGTTCACCATCAGAAAGAGATAAGTTCATCAGTCTTTTTAATCAATATAAAGATGTTTTCACCTGTACATACGAAGATCTGAAGACATATGACACCAGTATTATCCAGCATGTTATCCCTATCAAATCCGGAGTCAAACCTTATCAGCAACCATTAAGGAAAATGCACCCAAAATTGGAACCTCTAATCCAGAGTGAAGTGAAGAAGTTGTTGGATGCTAGAATCATTTTTAAGGTCATACATTCTGAATGGGTCTCAAATTTGGTACCAGCGATAAAAAAATCTGGAGAAATCAGGCTATGCGTAGATTTCAGAAATTTAAACCGTGCTTCGGATAAAGACAATTATCCTGTCCCACCCATGGAGCAACTACTACAAATGGTCTCAGGTTCTGAACTATTTTCTTTATTAGACGGATTCTCGGGCTACAATCAAGTATTAGTAGCCGAAGAAGACAGATTGAAGACAACATTCAGGACCAGATGGGGAACTTTCGCTTACCGAAGAATGCCTTTTGGGCTTATACTACGTTCCAAAGGGCTATGGACATAGCTTTCGACGGTTTGATTGGCCGCAGTACGGTAGTATACCTCGATGACATTACGATATTCTCAAAGAAGAGAGAAGAACATGCGTTTCATCTAAAGCAAATTTTTGAACGCTGTCGAAAATATGGTATATCACTCAATCCCAAGAAGTGTGTGTTCGTTGTTACGGAAGGTAAGTTGCTGGGTCACGTAGTTTCAAAGAAGGGAATCTCTATAGACCCAGAAAGAATCAAGGCCATTGAACAGATCCCTTTGCCCCATAATAAAAAGGAGATGCAATCATTTATGGGAACGATAAACTTCGTGCGAAGATTTGTGCCAGATTTCGCTCAGATTGTCAAACCTCTGCAGCAAATGGTGAAGCAAAGTGCACAATTCAAATGGACTGAGATTGAGAAGAACGCATTCAGCAAGATTAAGACTGTTGTTGCACATGCACCCTCCCTAAAGAGCCCGAACTTCGATAAAGATTTTATTCTGTACACGTTTGCATCTGACGATTCGCTAGCAGCGGTGCTTACTCAAAAGCAAGATGGGGGAGATGAGTTCCCCATATCATTTATGAGCATTGGTCTACAAGGGGACGAACTAAATTACCCGGCTATTGATAAACAAGCTTACGCAGTGTTTAAAGCAGTGAAACAATTCAGGCCCTACATATTAAAAAACCGAACCAAGGTAATTGTCCCACACCCAGCTGTAAGGTCTCTTTTTGTACAGAAGGAATTAGGTGAAAGAAGGGGTAATTGGGTAACAGCTCTTCAAGAGTATGACCTCGAGTTCAAGCCAGCTGCTATAGTTAAAGGGCAAGGATTGTGCAAGTTAATGACCGAAAATGGAAACAATGAAGAACATGTCTGGGAAGACGAGGCTGAATTACATTTGATGGATGTATGTCCTCTATTCACGGCCCCCGAATCTTGGTATAGAGACCTTGTGCATTACCTTCAAACAGGATTGTCGCCAGAACATTGGAATTCTAAGCAAAGAAGAGCGCTACGTCTTAAATCAGCCTCCTATCAAATTGTTGAAGGAATATTATTCAGAAAAAATTACGACGGAGTCCTTCTTAGATGCTTAGAGAACGAAGATGCGAAGAAGGTAATGGCAGATCTGCATGACGGCCCTGCTGCGGGACATTTTTCAGGAGATACTACAGCTCACAAAATTCTCAGAGCCGGTTACTATTGGCCCACGCTTTTCAAAGATGCACACGCCCATGTCAGGAAGTGTGACATTTGTCAAAGGTGTAGTGGAAGGCAATCTAGAGCAGCTGGACCACTGAAGCTTGTTATGATCACGGAGTCGTTCGAGCAATGGGGGTTGGATATTATTGGGGAGATAAAGCCGAACTCTTCCTTACAACACAAGTATATTCTGGCCGCAACCGATTACTTCACTCGTTGGGTCGAAGCCATCCTGCTGCGCAAAATAAATGAGGACGCGGTCATCAACTTCCTGTAGGACCATATTATGACGAGGTTTGGAGTTCCAGTTTCTTTAGTCTTTGATAATGCTACTTACTTTTCATTGATTAAATTAACCGCTTTTGCTCATGAGAAAGGAATAAAGTTGCATTATTCTGCTAATTACTATCCACAAGGAAATGGCTTGGCTGAATCTACCAACAAAAATCTGATTAGAATTTTAAAGAAGACTGTGATAGAAAACCAGAGGAGTTGGCACTCAGCGCTACCAAACGCCCTTTGGGCTGATAGAGTCACCCCCAATTCTTCGATAGGAGTGTCTCTGTATACCCTTGTGTATGGAAAAGAATCCATTCTTCCCCCCAATATCATGCTACCCTCTTCCTTAATAGCTCAAGAGTTTAGAGGGTCAGATAATGAAGTCTTGCAAATGAGGATATATAATCTCCTGAAAGCAGAAGAAGCTCAATCTAAAGCCAGAGAGCGCTTTAAGCAACAACAAGAGGTAATAAAGAGATGGTTTGACAAACACAAGGTAGGAACAAAAGATTTTGAAGTAGGAGATATGGTTCTAAAGTGGGACTACCCCCATGATGAGAAAAGAAAACACACGAAATTCCAGCAGTTGTGGGTAGGACCTTTCCAGATTGCGGCAAAGCTTGGCCCTTCAACTTATAGGTTGCAAGATTTACAAGGGTGGAAAGAGAACTTGCCAGTAAATGGCTTAGTCCTCAAGCCTTATTTTTCCCGATTTTTTTTGTTCTTCTATTTTGTGTATAAATAATCTGGCCTGACCTTCGTCTTTGAGTCATGATTTTTCAGTTTTTGTTTTAGTTTAATTTTCTACCGATTTCAATAAAACCCGCGGTTGCATCGAGAACATCAGAATTTTGGACTGATTAAAGTTCTTGGGTATAAGACTGTGTATTGCTATTTATCTAAAAGAACTTCTTCCATTTTAGCAGTTTTCTTGAATAGCTATGTACACATTGAAGTCCTGCTTAACCCTTGTGAAATAAACCAGAATCGAAGGGTCTGGAATACTATTTTGAGGCTCCATCCATGTCACATTTAAAATGTCATAGGGAGTGACAACAAAGGGACCATGGAAAGAAGCAAGGTAAACAGTATATTAGATACAAATGATCCCATGCCAAGAAATGAATGCCAAAAGGCAAATAAGAGTAAAAAAACTCTTATGAAAGCAGTATTTATCAAAATGATTGCGGAACCATATAAGTACTAAATCGCCGAAATTTCCTCTCCGTCCGTGAGCTGAAACGTGAATACACCTCTCACACAAAAGGACACTTGGGATAGAGGAGCTTGAATTAAAATTTAGAAAGAAGGGCATGCATGAGGACTCATATGAAAAGGACAAAAGTCCAAAAAGCACGAAAAATGCTAAGGTGGCATGGGAATGAGGAACAAATGAATATTTATGTTTACCATCTACTGCAATCCTGTGGTGTCCGAGCCGACAGCTACCTGAAGACAGAGGTAACAATGAAACTCATCTTTAGGCCTCAAAAGAGTTATCTTGACCTGAGAAGTCATGGTTTCCACTCTCCCAAATCAGACTGTCATCAATGATTAAAAGTACCTATATTTGCCATTTGAGAAATCCAGATAGCTGGAAGAATTCAATAAGTTCGTTTGTTGTTAAAACAGTCTATCACCCAAAGAGTATTCGTCCAGAGATCTAGGTTCACCAGGTAATCGCCATTTGTTGCAGTTGCAACTGTTTTTCCCAAATTTTTCAAATTTTGGTCCCCCTCATGATTTTAATGTTGCTTTGAATCGTTTGGATCCATGAATTTTGGGTCATGCTTTAATTTCAGATCATCTTGAAGTTTAACTCTCGTCCTGTTTTCAGAGGTGTCTTATGTTTATGATGACTGTGGGTCACGGATTTTGGTTTCTGTTTTATTTGCTGCTCGAAGACTAATCAGACCATTTGTTCTTCGTAAAACCGTTGTTTTGGAGGTAAAACAGTTTAACCGTTGCTAAATTTTGAGTTTTTTTAAACATTGATCGGAGGCTGTTGTCTGTCCGCCTTCCGCCATTGCGGCTCCCAAAGCAGCTAAGCGCCCGAAATGTAAGTGCTCCGCCCGCTGAGGGGTGTCGGCTTTTGGTCGCATGTCTGTAGCCTTTTTCTTTTCCGCCGTTGCGGCCGTGCAAAGCCCTTGGCTCCCGATGTCGATGTCTTTCCGATTTCCGACTAGAAGTTTTCCCGCCCGCAATTTACGTCATAACTCTTCTGACTCTGATAGGACTCAGTGTTTTCGCAGTGCCCGTCGCCTGTTAAGACCCACTTATGCAGCTATGAGTAAGTCTATCCCGCCGATGTTAGCATTCTAAGCCGCCGATGAGTTTTTCGTTTTCCGTCGTTGGTGAGTCTTTCAAGCCCGTGTGTGAACGAGATAGTGGTGTCGGCACTTGTCAAGGTCCTCATAGCAGTAATGCAGTACATGGCCTCTCTTGATGCTTAGTCGTTTTAGTTGATATAATTTGACGTTATTTAGAATGCAGTCCCAACGAATGATGCACGTTGTTTAATTGCAGGTGGACACAAGAGACTGGTCAGACTATCGCGGCGCGAAGGGAGCTGGGCAGTTTTGGCAAAGGTCAAACCGAAACCGATAGGATCGCGAGGGAAAGCAAAGTAGAAGGAAAAATCAATAACAACAAAGGCCCAGACCTGAAAGGTCTATCAGTTACTCAGCAAATCACGAGTGTGCACAGAAAAGATAAAAAATAAGGATATGGAACGTTGTGAGGGACTGAAAGGTCACACGTTTGGGGGCAGCCCGAGCGGTCAACTGTTTTAGTTTAAATATTTGAAAGTGAGAACTTACAGGGGATTTCCCCCCCTAGAGAAAACTTGTAAACTATCGCTTGTAAGAGGAACTATTTCGTTTTACAACCAGAAATTGCAAATTTTACCTGTTGGGGAAAGTGCTGTGTGGAATGTCTCAATGTGATTAAATGAACGATGATTAAATGGGAATTATTTCGTTTTCGACTGTTTTTTCATTAACTGTGAGGATGTTCTAACTTTCTGAACCTATGTTCTTGTCTGAATGTTCTCCAGTGCATTCTGTGATGTTTTTCCACTATGAGTAATGGGACTTTTTAACTATTGACGAGTTATCTTATCATGTATACTTTTATTCATGTTTATATGTTTTGGTCGTAAGAACAACTATCTGTGATTTGCCATAACACGTGAACAGTGTTGTATTACTCATGAAGTAATTTCTAGCTCTCTAGAGATAGTTTAGTCAGTAATTTATCTTTTGAAATGTATGTGATTTAGATGCCTGGGAGTTCTAAGACAAGAGGTAAGAACCTGTGCATCACTTTGTGAATACTTCCGGCATTCTTTATCAAATCTGCATTTAGGTAGGCACTTGCATATCATATTTTAAATAAAAAATACAAAAATACATACGGTGGACTGGGACGCAACCGGTAAAACCTTTTGTTATTTGACCTACGGTAGTCGGACCGCAAACCGGACGGATTCCCTACACCAAACAGTCATGGGCTAATTGGGAACGTTGACTAGGGAGAATCCCTTGCTGTTGTTGCCTGCGATTTTCTAGGCCTCAACACCTATAAAATATGAACTAAAATTCTTCTACAAATATTACATTCAATATAAATATATATATATATAAACAACAATATTAAACTCATGGTACTTGTCAAATGTACATCTCAAGTCCAATATTTTTTATCATATATCTGGTCTAACTTTAGAACTAGAGGCAACAATACTTTTGCCAGTAGAGCTAGAGGCATCGATACCTCCACCGATAGATCTAGAGGCATCAGTACATCTACCTCGAAACATTGTAGGTTGATGCAGATCATATAGATCTCCATCATTATCTAGGTCACCTTATGCGACCATCCTATCTAAAACTGTGGGGAAAGGTCAGTCGACTCGATGAGAAGGAAACGGTGGTCTATTAAGTTGTGGATCAGATGGTGGTTGGTCGACTAGGTGAGGAGGAAGAGGCGGATGAGAGGGTGGTTGGTCGACCTATAGACGAGGATATGGTGGTGGATCAACTCCTTAAGGAGGAGATGGTGGTCAGTTGTGAATGTGAGAAGGAGGAGGTGGAGGAGATGGTAGTCAGTCGCTTAGGAAGGAGAATGAGGATCACCACCCTCATCAAATGAACTAGAAGAATGTTAGTTGTCATGGCAATCAAATGAACAAGAAGAATGATTACTGTCATGGTCATCCCTTCGCCTCTCAGGTAATAGTTTGACCACACCGACAATATGACGCATCAATGACATCATATCACGTGGAAGGGTTCTGCATATCTCTACAAGATCAAAGACCCGCATGATCACCCTAATTTGGACAGGGTGCACACCATGTTGAGCCAACAATCCACATAAACAATCTTCCAACTCCTGATGGAATTTAGCATCTGGCTTGCATTGCAGTCTGGGTCTTTGTAACTGGGGCACTACATCAACTTCAACCATCTCCTTGTCATGTTTTTGGGGAAACCCCTCCCCAACATAAGTGCAAATATCCAAAAAATAGTACATAACGATAATTAAATAATTTAATAAAATGATTTAAAGAAAATGTTAGAAGAAATTACAATTGCATTAAGCAAGACAATAAAATGAAACTATATTAATTAAAACATAACGCTAATATTACCTTTGGCATCTGGTGGATTATTATGGGTGAAAGAGATGTTCGGACATCCTTGCCAGTCCAACACCTTGTATGTATACGACACAAGATTTAATGTGTGGTCATCCTTGATGGCAAGTAACTCTAGTGTTTTCAAGGTGATCCTACCTGGGAAATTTGGTTGGCCCTCTTTGGAAACATCTATCCCCACATGTGCATATGCACCTCGGTCATTAGCCTAGGAGGGGGGAAGTCAAATGATGACTTAGTGGCCAGAAACCTCTTAAAAAATAGACAAAATAACTTTTAGAAAAAGGGAAGTTGACCCTCCCTTCAAACTATGCATGGCATTGATCCAGAACAATAAAGATTACTACAAAAAAATGTCGTACCACCTAATTCGTCTAGGGCTCTGCACTAAAGGATCTAGATAAAATAATAGAGGGAAACCAATGCACTTCCCATTGAAGTGGGCTAATGCCATAACGAAAAGTGAGAGGCACCTAACGTCCTATACACCAAAAGAAGCTATTTGCAATTCTCCACCAAAAACCTAAAAATCAATAGCATCAGTGACGTTTTGACTAATATAACTCTTAGAGTAAGTGAGTTGACTCTTTGTTGCAACACCGAGTGGGACATCAGAGAACTTGGGAAAATCCTCGCCTCTCCTGGATAGTCCTATGATGAAATATATGTTAACCTCTATGGGATGGATCCATTTATCGATACCAAACCTAAATGCATGTTTGTGTTGGTCTCAACAACCGATCAGCTGCATTAGTAATGTTGAGTTCCATTTTATAGATGTAGCCTCCTCATATAACTTGAGGAAGCCAACATCCCTCAAGTGGACTCAAGTCTATGCTGCAATTAGGTGAGGGTACAGATCTCTCTCCCTCTCTCGGGCCTTCCACTCCCATACAACTGTATAGGTCTACCTGCACCTGCTACTCATGTTGTTGCTCTCATTGTTGACATATTTGAGTCACATATAACTTCCATCAATCTCTCTCTCACACACACATGTATATATAAAACATGAAAATTTTCATTAAATGACCATTTTATATATTATGATCATTTTTTTTTCAAAATACATGAATTTCATAAGCGGTACACCCACGTAACATGAAAGCACCATAAATAGTGGTTTTATAACTATAACGTGTTGACAATGTTGTGCTTCAATAATTACAATGCACCAAAGACACAAAACATATATAATAACATTACAAATACATCAGTGCACTGTAATAACTTTAACTCCTCGTGCATTATATACCATATCAACACCACCAACAATGTGCTTAGGTTATCATAACGCATTATCTAATGGACAAATTATTTTAACAATAAACAAAAGAAGTGTGCTTTGTTAACTACAAAGCATCAGTGTATTATATGATTTATAAGCACATCGTACGGTGCGTATATGGTATTACAACGCATTGATGACCTAGGGTTAGTATGTAATATATTAAATATGTGTATCCCGTAGTAGGGAGCACCAGTGATTTACAAATATGTGTTTGCATTGTCCCTGGTGTGCCGGTTTTCATACAATGCACCTATATTAGCACAACTATGTGTGAAAATATTACATAATATGTGGTGATTTTTTTTAAAGGTGGATCGATGTGTATGTTAACAATAATGCACCAATGTCAATGTGACGATATGATACTTACACATTACGATCGGTGCTTTTCATAATAATTATGCACCGTATACTATGCAAACTTATTATTAACACGCATCAGACTATGTGGTGAAAAATCAAAATATTTTATTTAGTCATAGTGGTGCATCAGTTAATATGGAGTGCATAGTCAAAGTTTGTGAGTACAAGAGGTTTCCTAACTCAAGATTCCATATTTGTTGAGATATTTATGTTTTAATTATTTTACACTAGTCCTTGGATGCCTTCTAACATGTGTTAAAATACAAAGAATATACATCTAAAAAAATAATTGAATTTGGGTTAAGTATTGGTTGTGAGTATATGTCGTAGTATTAAGAGTTAATTTTGCAATTTGTAAGTAACTTCTTGTTTTACTTTTCTCATTTTATTATTGATAGAACAAGAAGAAACATTTATATTAATTTTACGATTTGTTATGGTGTTTAAAATTTGTAGAAAACAAAGTATGGAGTGGAGCCAACAAAAACATTGTTGAAAGACGACATGAAGAGTGACTTTGAAAGAATGTGCACCATTTATGAATAACTTTTTTTTATGGTATGTTTTTTATTTCCATAATCATGCATATGATTTATTTTTGCATTACACCTAACAATGTTGATATACTCATTACATTTTATTTTTTATTTTTGTAGATGAAACATGAAGAGGGGGAACAAAACCAAACAAATCATCAAAGCATTCACCCAATATAACCCAAGTACATTATCATCTACAAGCGATGAAGATATGAGGTGAAACATATTGTCCCAATTGATTACCAATAAGTGTAGCAATTACATATTGACATTTTGATTATTGCCTATCTTTTTGTTGTCCAATTTCGTATGACGAAGGGTCTCATATACATATATAATAAATGGGTTTCTTATTATATTGCATTGTTCAATGTTGTAAAATGTTACATTGTTGATAAAATAAACGAATGATTAAATATTACAATGAACAAATGTGTAATCTTATGGTATAACATATTAATACAATCATTTATCCAAACACAATAATTAAAACTCAAATATCAATATTATTATAAAAAATATTTCATTTCTTATGATTAATGGAATTAAAATAAAATAAAATAATTGAATTCAATGTACGGCGTTGGACATACATAATTCATTCATGGTATTTTATTTCTACTTAAAAATGCTCTCTAGTGATTTTAAGCCTATAAAGTGCACCGATGCTTTGACTCTGATACTAGCCTAGATCCATCTAAACTCTGGATCTACCATGCACTAAGAGGAATCAAATCCCTATATATGCAAACTTTTTTTATTGTCTATATTGTTGGATAGGTTTGCACATGAGGGATTTGTTTACATTTTACTTTTTAATTTTCTTGCATTGTTTTACGCATTACTTTTTCCTATTCTTTAAAAGTTATTATTAAATTTTTAATTAAATTTTATTTCGGCTTAATTATTATTATGTTGTTGGAATGTTACGTTACATAGTATGGAAAGTTACGTTACATAGTATGTCAACATCTTCCCCACACTAGGGTGTAGAAGCACCTCTCAGCACAATAAAGGCCCTAGTAGCATTTTCGGTACACACATAATGATAAGCACCACTTCATCTTTGTGAACCCTATTTCTCGAAGTGGTCAAAATGATAATAAGAATTAGTGCTATAATCCATGCTTAACACACCAATGTTATCATCCATTCACACACAATTGAGTCATTATATCAACGGATGACACTGATATATCACTTTTAAATTGAAAGCATCGGTGCCCTTTGAGATATAAAGCACATGTGCTATAATACATATGGAATGCTTTGGTGCTTCACTTTAGTGTTAAGCACCGATGTGGCACATTTAAAGAATATTCTTCGATGCTTTACACAAATGAAAAGTATCGGTCTGGAAATTTTAATGTTTATGCATTGATGCATGTGTTATGAAAATGCATCGGTGTAATTTGTCTATGTATGTGCATTAAAAAAAAACATCCATGATTGTAACCTTTGGCCACCCATATTTTTTAGTTATAATACATTTATGTTACAACCTTCGTGAAACCATTTGTTACCATTTATGGAGGTTTTAGAAGACGTTTTGTGATCATTTTCCCAATCTTGTAACACTAAAAACCTTTGTTATAACTTTTTTTCCTTGTAGTGCATGTAAGGGAAATAACATTTCCCATCACTTATATTAGTAAGTTTGGGATGATTATGAAATGTTTTTTCATAATTGTATGCACACAATGATTGCATTCATTAAAATTAACATCACAATGGCTTATTATCACAACCTCTATATAAGCCAGCCGGTTGAATAAACCAACACCCAAGTTATGGTTATTTGACATTGTTTTCTATTCAATAAAAAATTTAACCATTTTCATTAGTATAATAAGAATACATTCAAAGAATTTCTAAAACATAGAATTCAATGGTAATTGCAATTTTTAATTAAGTAAAATTTCAATTATGAGTAGGAATATTTACGAATAGTATTATGTATCATAATACCAACTCTTTAGCAAAAAAGGGGTTTCTTTATTTCATGTGGATGAATTTTAAAACATGGGAAAAAACTCTATCAACAAATATATTGCAATTTTAAAAAATGACCATGGGAGAATTTTTTTCCACAAACGTCAATTAATTGACATTTGGTATATTGGACAAAGTGAAATTGTGAGGGAAAAATATTTTGAAGCGTTGGGGAGGGGGGAGGATCTGTCAGAGATTTGCAAAGGGGGGCAGACAGACGGAAGTATGGAGGAAGGCAAAGGGGGAGGTGGGCAAGCCTACTTGGTATCTGCCTCAACAGGGTTGCAGATCGGGGACATCCTAATATCTCTAGATCAGCCCTAGACCCGGACAGGAAGGCCGATGGATATGAAGCCAGGGCAATGCATGCCCAAAGCGACCCTGATTCTAAATATGAAGGTCAGATCATCGAATATTAGGGATCACATTTAGTATATGCAATATCAGGCACTGATCGGTTTGTGGGAATGCATCCTTAAAAAAAAAACCATTATCTAGTGGATTAACTCCTCTTGGAAACCCAAGGGTCATTATGATCTACAGTTGGGTTCCAAGGGTTTTTTCACCATTTCCTTTATTAATGTGGAAGACAGGAACTAAGTCTTTGATGGGGGTCTGTATTTCTTTTATTCGGCAGGCTTATTCCTGAGACACTAAAAGGAAAAGTTCTACTCGGAGAAGGAAGACATGAAAGTAGCGCCAATATGGATCAGGTTGTACTCATTGCTGAGCGAATATTGGGACCCATAAATCTTGGAATATCTTGGGAACACTCTAGGGAAATTCATCAAAATCTTAGAACGGACCAGGATCCAAAGATACGTGGCATATGCGAGGATCTGTATGTCACGTCCCCACCCGTCTACCAGTGAGGGAACACGACCATGATGCGATCTAATCCGGGAAATTTAAATCCCATGAACATACACATGATAAAAAATGCATTGAACTTAAACATACACAGATGCATGAATTATTGACATACAGTGGAAGCAAAATACATTCATTCACAACATTTAACATGTTCTTATTAATCAATAAGCACATACAGTTGTAGAGATAAAATAGACAAGAGATACTTATCTTAGAAGAAGCTTGTCTCGCAACCAGCTACGTCGCTGCAACGTTCCACCCAACCATAGGCCAATGTGCTCATCAATCTCTCAGTAGCACTGCCACCCCAGATTTGGGCATGATTCCCACAAGGAATAAGGGAACACTAGCAAACTCACACATAGCCAAGGATATAACAAGAACTCAGCCAAGCCAACACAATTGGGTTTATCAGGATGGAAAGGTTGACTGCTAAGCTAGTGAGCTCAACCCCAGAGCTATGGACACATGCACCAGATCTAGCCTGACTTCTAAAACATCTACACACCCAACACAAGGAAGCATCCTCTTCTCTGCTACACATTCCCTCAAGATATGCCTTCCCTTCCAGTGCTATTCAGGGTGTGCAAAGAAGAAAACCAGCCCCCTAGATCTATTTGTGAGGTTCCTTCTCACACTAGGTTTATCAAGCTAGTTCAGACCCCATTTCCACTCCCAAACCGGTTTAGAGACCAAACAAAGATGTAAACATAACAATTATAGTTCTGTGATTGAAGGAAAACATCACAGAGGCCAAAATCGGGAATGACAATTGAGTAAAATAGCTCCGCCTATGCAATCCGATTTCTAGAGTTGTTTATGGCCCTAACATGGCCAAAACGAGCTCAACCACACCCAAAAATCGTGGGTCTCTTCTCCCACTCGTTGTGTAACCCAAAAAAAAAATTCCTAGCCAGGTAATGAGGAAAACAACCACAAAAATGTGCAACAAAGATCCCAACCACTGACTATTAGCAAAACAACTTCCCAGCCATGGGGAAAAACACAGGAAACTACAAAAACATGATGAGAGTGCCCCAGAGCTCCAAAAACACGGTGAAGACAAAAACGTGGATGCATGAGGGAATGGGCAGCATTCTTGGGCAATAACTTGCCTCATAAGTAAAAAATTGTTTTCCCAAAAATGGGTGTTTCCCCAAATTCGAATTTGTACTGCCATACCTTACCCACCCATGCAATAACTAACTCAACCAATTATTAGCAGAATTAAATGTTTGGGCACAAGAGACAAAATGGGTAGTTGACAGTTTGATGGGTTCTCCCTTTGACATTTGGCTTTTCCCCATTGGCCCAAAGGTTTGAATATTTCCCACCCTTATCCTTAGGAAATCATGCCCCCGTCTCATTATTTGTTGCATTGACATAGTTGGTTGTGGGTTTTTAATTAAATTGCATATTTACATGATGTCCAAAATTATAATGTGTCGGCTAGCACAAAATACCATCGACAACGATTTTTAATCGCCGAAACATAAAACGCTAAATCGACAGTGGGGCTTTTGCCTTTAGCTCCACACCATGATTAATTACAATATATACATCATATATATTTAATGCAAATGGGGTCAAAACCAAGGTGTTACAACATCTATATGGATCTCACCAAAGATCTACCATAAGCGATGAAAATGTCACAAGAAGATGAGGACTGGCTGCAAAGCCTGGATTATGAACAAATCCCATTTCAGTGTCGAAAGTTCCATGAATATGGCCACCTGTTTAGGGAATGTCCCATGAACATTCCAAAGCTAACACCTAGGAAGGAGGAGGAAAAGAATGATCAAGGGTTTACCCGGGTATCCTCGTGGAAATGAGGAGGGAGAAAGCTAGACAACTAGGAGGTGAGTAAGAAGATCTCAGTATCTAATAAATTCGATGTTTTGGATGACCTCTGGGAAGAAACCCTTGAAAATCAGCCATAAGGAAAGAAGGGGGATTAGCCCCAATAGGATACAATGGAGGGATCATGCTTCCCAGATGGCGGACAAGGCCTTAGAAGAGAGACATCAAGAGGTTGTGGATCGATACACAGGAGACGAAGCAAAGGATATGGACATAGGAGATTTGGACCTGGAGGGAATCAAGAAAGGCTGTGTGGATGTAGAAAAAGGATATGTCCCACAGGAGCAAGTGATCCTATTAAAAGAAACCATCCTCACAGCAAGGGCCACAAATCAGTTGGCAACTAGCACAGACTCTCACAAGGAAAAATAAATGGAAGTACAAATATCCAAGCAAGAAGATGGGAAGGAATTCGAGCAAACATAGAGTAACAGAAGCAAGTCGACGATTGGTAGAGTCAGGGCAGTACCCTACCATTTAGGCAACTCTAGGTTTGTAAGTTGTTTAATGAAGATCATATCGTGGAATATTTAGGGCTTAAATAGCTCCCGAAAAACAAAGATCATGAGCAAGGAGATCAAGAGAACAAATCTGACCATAGTTTTTCTGCAAGAAACTAGTGTCCAACGACTCAGATCATGGAAATTGGAAAGAAAAATTGGAAGAGAAGCAAAGGGATAGGTATCGATGCAAGAGGATATGCAGGAGGCCTGGGAATCTTATGGGATCCCAGTAGGGTGAGCTTAGGAGGATTCCAAGGTAACCAATGCTTCATATTATCAGCATTTAAGGTAATAGGTTTCTCAGTAGAAGGAGTGGTGATAAATATATACGGATCTCATAACGCTAGAGAAAAAGGGGTTTCATCAATTCACTCTGAAAAATCCATGAAGGAATTGGAGGGAAACACTGGGTCTTAGGGGGGATTTCAATCTCATAACCTATTTGGAGGAGAAGAAATGAGTTCGGCGTCGACTGAAGGAAGAATGTGAGTCCTTCAGAGACACCATTGAATAATCAAGACTTGTAGACATCACCTCAGGGGAGGAATGGTTTACATGGAACAACAAGAGGACAAGGAACAGACACATTGCTTCTCACCTTGATAGATTTTTTGTTTATGAATCCATATTGGACTTAGGGATTGAGCTTCATTCAGCTACCCTTCCAGGAATAGGATCAGATCACTGGCCAGTTGAATTAAGGTGGAGTGGGTTGGGTTCACAATTCAAAAAACCCTTCAGGTTCGAACATTTTTTGCTAGGGAATCTAGATTTCAGTGAAAATATCAAGACTTTGTGGGATGATCTGAGTGAAGGATCCGGCCAGAATATGTACAAATTCCAACATAAGCTAAAAGGAATAAAAGAAAGAGTTAAAAAATGGAACAAGGAGGAGTTTGGCAATATTTTTGTTGATAAGAAGCGCTTGGAATCTCATTTGCACAATATCCAAGCCATGGGGATGAATAATAGGAACACCACTAATTTGAAGATGGAGTAATTCAACCTCTGTTCAAAAATTGAGGAGAGGGAAAGGAAAGAAGAAATTCTTTGGCACCAAAAATCAAGGAATCGATGGCTAAAAGATGGGGAAAGAAATACAAAATTCTTCCAGCGTTCAGTCATCCAGAATAGACTACATAACAAAATCTTATCAATTAAGAATTCTAGGGGGGAAGGATGGAAACTAGGGAGGAAATAGAAACAACCTTGAACCAGGATTTCAAGGACATAATGTCTAAACCAAGACATGACATAAGGGGAGACATTGATCAAATAACGAGGCACATCCCTTCTATTCTATCCCATGAACAAAATGAACTCGTTATGAAACCTATTTCACTCGTTGAGGCTGAGGAAGTAGTTTTCTAGATGACATAAGGAAAAACCTCTAGCCTAGATGGATTCACTGTGAACTTCTTTCATAATTTCTTGCACCTCATCAAGCTTGAAGTTTGGAAGATAGTCGAATATTTTAGGGTCTCAAGGAAGATTATGCCAGCGTTCAATGCCACTTTTCTCTCTCTCATTCCAAAGTGTGAAGGAGTCGATTCTCCAAACAAATTTAGGCCCATAAGCCTATTCAATGTTATCTACAAAATCATAACTAAGGTGATTGTGAAGAGACTCAAACCCCTCCCTGCACCCTACTTAATCTCCCCAGAGCAGTCGAGGTTTGTTGAGGGCCATCAGATAACATATGGTATTATCTTGGTCCATGAAATGCTTTATTCTACAAAAGCAAAGAAAATCTTGGGAATGATGGTGAAACCGGACATAGCTAAAGTCTACGACCAATTAATTGACAATATATGAGAAGTATGCTAACAATTTTTGGTTTCAAGGTTGAGTGGATTGCATGGATAATGAACTTAGTTTCTATTAGAATTATTGTGCCATTAGATCTTTAGGCAATGAGTGCAATCATATTTTTAATTATTATGCAGTGAAAAGGAATGGATAATACACACTGAAAAAAACAAATCTCATAGGAAATAGACAAGTATTGCTCAGTGTAAGTACAGTATAAACTTCATTACTCCCAGCAGTATACAACAGTGTTACATAAAGGAGAATTCGAATCATGAGGAATGAATTCGAATCTACCAACTCAAGACTAACTGCATGGCTAACTAGAAGTGTATAAATAACTATCAGAGTTCAACAGGCTAACTCGAGATGTCTAATCCAGTCTTTCAATCAGTTGCAATCAATCAAACCAGTCTAACTGCAGTGGTAGGTGAGAAGTAGGTGAGAACTGGCGCCTTCCCACTTGTAGCCATGCATATCTAGTGCTAACTGAACTAGAGGATATCTAACCGAATGTAACTAAAGCATAACTAAGCTTGACTACTTACCAACTTCCAGCAACTGAAGGAGGTTGGTGTTGGCACTCCCAGTGGCTCCTAAATTGTAGGGATTGGTCTAGGAGGCACATAAACTGATGCATTTGAAGGTGCAGTCAGTTGCAGTTAACCTTTATCTGTGTTCCCCACACTCTAGTGACTGGTACATGTGGCCCCATTAGGTCAAGTGGACCCAATAATACTAAATGACTCCTAAGTTAGGAAAATATAATCTAATAGACCAGTTTTGGACAAGGGAGGATTATAATCCTAACACCCCCCTAGATCCTAACTTGGACAACCACGGGCCCTGGAAACAAGGCCAAAAGTCACCCATATACAATCTAAAAGAATTAAAAAATGTTGCTTAATAAATAGATGAAATAGGGGAAAACCTCATGGGAACCACCCCACCCCGCCAAAGATAATCAGTGAATCAGAAAAACAAGTTTTGAATAAAACTTTGTGAAACTTTTGCTGCAATTTGTAGCACTATGCAGCAACAAATGCAGTATCTTGGTTCTTCTATGCAGCAGCATCCTGAGACTTTGCATGTGAACCTATGAATCCAAAATAAATGATTATGTCTGGAGGAATCTTCCTCTTTGGAAGAAGAATAATATGCTCAACTGAATCAGAAATATAGACAACTGCTAGATGAAAACTGGACCCATGTAGAGCAACTAAAATCAATTGATAAGACAGCAAAAGTGCTTGAGAATTAGAACCATGTGAGGAAAACCCAAGAAACTGATATATTGCAGCCTTAAACATTGAACCATGTGAGATACAATCATCCCCAAGTGTTAGGAGCAAGTGTCCAGGCGAGAATGTCTCCATCTTTACTAGTTATGTGAGGAGATGAGCATGTGATCAAATAGATAGGTAGAGAAGCCTTGGGACTGTGGAGAGAGAATTCTTGAGCTCCATAATATGATATAGCTTTAGAAACAACAAATGATTCACAAAATAAAATATTAGTAAACTCATAAGAGGAAACTAAAAGCAAATCCCCAGCGACAAGTTTGAAGGAGACTTGCGGTACTTGATTTGTCACACCAAATTTGATGAGACCAGCTACAAGCATGACTCAAGGCTCTTGGAACTTAAAAATTGAACCAACTAATATCATATCATATCCAAATAAGATCATATAAGATCCAAATAAGTTCATATCAGATCCGAGAGTGTGGAATGATATTAAATCCCCAGCAGCAATTTTGAAGGAGACTTGTGGTACTTGATTTTTCACACCAAAATTGATGAGAGCAGCTACAAGCATTACTAAAATATATTGAAACTTAAAAATTGAACCAAATAATTTCATATCAGATCCATATAAGATCATATCATATCCAAATAGGTTCATATCAAATCCAAGAGTGTGCTTCACCAAGATGGTAGATGCACAATTTTCTCCTTCTTCAAAATTCAGAGTATTGGTGCATGCAATCATGTAGGAATTTACTGGAAGCTCTAGATCAATGAAAGTGAATGGATCACTCCTACAATCTGATATTATTTCCAAAATATCCATGTTATTACTTATATGCAGACCATCAACATCATTAGAGATAGAGAAATCAAATTCCTCTTCATTTTCTGAAACAATCATCGGTAAACTATGCACAAAATTTAAAATAGAAGAATCACTGGAGAATTTTTGCATAGAATGGAAGGAGAGTTTTTCTTCAAGAATAGAGATTCGAATGTCTTCTTCTAGATCAGCCATGTGAGAAGATGAGATATCCGAGATCTCATAGACTTCCGGAGCAGTAGGAGAAGGAGTCACTCCAAGGAGACTTTTTTCAATTCGAATTGACTTTGTGGAAGATTCTAATTCTTCTTCATCTTCAAAAATTTGCTTTGTTGTAGGAGAGGGAACATAGAGTCCATTCTTGAACTCTGCATGCTGGATTTTATTTGAACCTTTCTCAACAGCTGGGATTTTAGAGTCAACTCCCATATGACTTCTAGGTCCTCTTGATAAAGTAAAAGTGATGAAGGATTCCCTGAAGGCAACCATGTGGTTGTATGCTCCAAAATATATCAAGTAATCCTTCGACGGAGTGAGGAAGGCCTTCAAGGCATGGAATTTAACATGTTCTTCAATCTGCTCTCCATCATTAGACATCTCAGCACCTTGTGGAAGGGAAATATTGTTATGTACAAGGAGATTTTTCAACCGGTCGAGGGTCTTCTTCATGCACGAGTCTTCTGGATGAAAACCCCTCATACAATAGGGACACTTTTTCTTTTCAAACTTTTTCTTCTTCTTGGAGCTCGAAAATCCTTTGGATGTATTTTGAATCTCTTTAGGCTTTGAATGAGATGCTTTAGTCTCCTTCCCATCGAGTCTCCCTTTAGCTTGCGCTTTGGTAGAGTCTGTCACTAGAAGAGCTTGATCTTTGGAAGTCTGGATGACTCCCATTTGGACCAACTTCTCTTGCTCCTGTATTAAGGACTCAACAAAGGAATCAAGTGAGGGCATCTTCTAATTGGGAATGGAAGCTCTTTCGGAATGGAAGATTGAGACAAATACATAATACTTAGTACCTAGTTTACTGCGTATGGAGACCACATGTTGCTCCTCCTTTATTTCTATTCTACATTGAAGTACAAGAGACTTGAATTTTGTAAAGAATTGTTGTATGGTCTCAAAACTGCTGGGATGTAAGGCTACCAACTTGTTCTAAAAAAAGTGTCCTCGAATCTCATTTTGCTTACCAAACAAGACTTCAAGATTATCCCAAGCTTCTTTGGGAGTCCTCAAACCTTCAAGGTGAAAGAGGAGGTATCTGGATATGTGAGTACGTAGACATCCAAAAGCTTCATCGAAGTAGTTCAGAAACTTGTTTTTCACAGCTAGATGGTAGGGTTGAGCCTCCCTTTCTAGTATTATCCTAAAGAAGTCCTTGTTTCCCAAGGAAACTTGCATATCTGCCCTCCAATCAACATAATTGAAGGGTGTTAGGATCTGAGGTGTAGAAGGTTGAGAACCCATAATTATCCAGCTGATCAGTCAATATCTTCAATCAAGCTACGTAGTACCTGTGGAAAAATCACTGCAAAACCAAACCATTCACACTGTGTTAGAATCAAGCCTTCCCTCTCGACATGTACACTTTCTCAAGGTCCGTCACACCCGCACCACCACTCTGAATAAATTCAGAGGAAGCAAGGCAATCTTTGTGGGACTTCTGTGGAAACCCGACTACTTCTGGTGTACAATGGAGAGTAGACAGACTTGAAGCATGCCTGAGATGGCTCTGATACCATATTAGAATTATTGTTCCATTAGATCTTCAAGCAATGAGTGCAAACAGATTCTTAATTATTATGCAATGAAGGAATGAATAATACACACTGAACAAAACAAATCTCATAGGAAACAGACAAGTATTGCTCAGTATAATTATAGTGTAAACTTCATTACTCCCAACAGTATACAACAGTGTTACATAAAGGAGAATTTGAATCATGAGGAACAAATTTGAATCTACCAACTCAATACTAACTGCATGACTAACTAGAAGTGTCTAAATCACTATCAGAGTTCAATAGGATAACTCCAGATGTCTAATCCAGTCTCTCAATCAGTTACAATCAATCAAACCATTCTAACTACAGTGGTAGGTGAGAAGTAGGTGAGAATTGGCACCTTCCCACATGCATAACTAGCGCTAACTGAACTAGAGAATATCTAACTGAATGTAAATTAAGCATAACTAAGCTTGACTAGTTACCAACTGCCAACAACTGAAGGAGGTTGGTTTCGACACTCCTAGTGGCTCCTAAATTGTAGGGATTGGTCTAGGAGGCACATAAATTGATGCATGAAGGTGCGATCAGTTGCAGTTAACCTCTATCTATGTTCCCCACACTCTAGTGATTGGTACATGTGGCCCCATTAGGTCAAGTGGATCCAATGGTACTAGTGGACCCAATAATAATTAAATGACTCTAAGTTAGGAAAATATAGTCTAATAGACAGTTTGGACAAGGGAGGATTATAAATCCTAATAGTTTCCTCAACCTTATTCTCCATTTTCGTAAATAGATTTCCCTCAAGCCTCATTAAACCATCGATGGGGATAACACAGGGAGATCTTTTTGTTAACACTCAGAATGTACCCAGGTTGTGAAAGGTAGATCCCGAAGTAACAACAGAACCACTTTAAGAAAGAAAGTTGGCTTCTTTATTTCAGAGAAAGGGATCTCTCACTGAGTTGTTTAATTAAGACCAGATGTATAAATAATATAAAAATTCAAATTGTGTTTGTGGTTGAAACAAGGTAAATATGCATTGGGCTATGGAGTCACAAATATTTTTTAAATCACAGAACTGTTTGCATGGGAAAATTCTGCAAAGGCAAGATAATACTTGGTCACAGTCAAAATGTGGTTTATCTAGTGATAAGGAAAAAACAATGACAACCCATCAATACAGAGCACCAAAAAGATGAATTATGCATTAACTTTGGTAAGAAAGATAGGTGAATATCTGAAACAGAAGCCTGAACTTAACAATATGAATTCTGAAACTATTACACACTCATTCCAGATATGAAAGAACACATAATAGCAAGTTTAACAGGAAAGACATGCACATAAGAAGGGAAATAATAGACTATAACTACAAAGTACACATGAATCTTTGCAGCAAAAGACCAACATTTAGCTCTGTAATTTTATTAATGATAGGTCACAAAATACATAACACAAAATCTCTCGGGTTCCAACCCTTTTTCATAAAATGTAGTACTTATACATTGCTCCATGAGCTGAAAATATAACTAATTGCCAAAAATAGCTCTAGTTGTTTTACATGTGTCACTCGACACTTCTTAACTAATAACTGCTTCTAAACACAAACTAAATAACTAATAACTAATCTTCAACTTTAAACTCTCCATGATTTGCGTATCTTCATTGGCGCAACTTCTGTATTTCTTCCTTTCCGTGCATCTTTCCATTGTGAAATAATTTTCACCCGTAGATCTTGATCCATCATAAATCTTAACTGTCCCATGATGTGGCCCCTACTCGATTTCACAATCCTTCATCCTGCTAATCTTCGTGCATGTTCTCATCGTAAATTCAACCTAGACCATAGATCAAATCTCTGCCAAGATCTCCGTCGTTCAAAGGTGCAGGGTCGACAAGATTTCGCAGCCCCAAAATATTTTATCTTCCATGCATGTTCTGGTTGTGAAATGCACATCTACCGTAGATATTTTCCACCCAAAATCAATACCATTGAGATGTGCGGGTCCTACGGGATTTCGCAGCCCCGAAATATTTTATCTTTTGTGCATGTTGTTGCTGCAAAATCCATCTCAACCGTAGATATTCAACATCCCTAAATCTCAACCATTGAAAGATGCATCTTGTACTGGATTTCGCAAAGGGGGAGATTGAATATGCCCGCACATGTTGGGATTGTGAAATCTTTCTCCTCCATCGATCTACTTTCACTTGTTCATCTGACGGCCAATCCTGCATGAATTTTAACCTTCTTCCTCCAACATCAAATCTCTCTTAAAATGCACATCTTTTTCTAGTGAAATCTCCTGCAACTGTTGATTTCCGCAAGATTAATCCTGCACCATTGATATGGAATCAAAGAGGCGGAAAGCGGGCTTCCAACTTTCCATGACCGAATTTTACATACTTTCACTTTTCTCCTTTTGCTCCTTTCCGAACTATTGATCTTTGGCAGAATCTCTCCAGACCGTCGATCTTGCGGATCGCGGAAAGCGGGATTCTAATTTTTCACAACCAAATTCTTGCAATTTCCGCTTTTCGCAAAATAGCGAAAGGTGGAAATACCAACTTTTATAACCAAATTTTGGCCCTTTATGCTTCTGCTTTTTTTCTTCCCACTTTCTCCTGGACCATTGATTTATCCCGAAAGCTTTATGTAACCGTCGGATCCCAGACTGTGGAAAGTGAAAATCGGATTTACCATCTTTCACAACCGAGTTTTGTCTTTTCTGCTCTTTCATTCCCGATTTTCCCTTGGTGGAAATGATTTGTGGCCTTTGATCTTCTCCGTTGTGCATCCATGACGTTCATTTCTACCACCGTATAACCTGGAGCATATTTTTCTCATTCATACACATTTGCAAGGTTAGAACTAGAAAATTTTCAATTATTTAGCATTTCCCACCTATATATGTCCCTTCAAAACAACTGCAGGACCTTATTAACATTCTTCAAGGTCATATGATAAGAAAATTTTCAGACCTTCTTTCTCCTTTCACTGGTCTACCAACAACTTAGCCCAAAAAAAGTGCTAACACCCTTATCCCCTTTTCTCTTCATTCTTATGGCGGAAGGATTGGGAAAGTCAATTTTGGCATTAAGGGACAACAATGGTCTCAGAAGGCTAAGAGTTCACCTGAGGGAAGATAAACAAACCGATCAACAATTTGTGGACGATACAATCTTGATGGGTTGTCCCTTGGTCCAAGAAGCCAGGAAGCTCAAAGAGTGACTTTCCAACTTTGGAAAATCCTCGGGCATGGAAACCAATGACAAAAAATCCCAAGTGTTCTTCTTTAACACTCCATAGATCTCTCGAAGGAACATTTTTTGGATCTTGGGATTCCATGAGATCACCCTTCCATCCAAATATCTAGGAACTCCTTTGGTGAATTCAATAGCCAAAAAGGGATCCTGGATGAAATTGTTGGATAGCTTGAAGAAACAGTTGACCAACTGGACCTTGAGGCCCCTTAATTTGGCAAGCAGACTGGTCCTGGAAAAATAATTCCTATAGGCAATGTCGACTTATTTGTTCTCCACCTTGGCGGCTCCAAAGGCCATCTTGAAATAGATAAGGAATCTGTAGTGAGAATTCTTGTGGAACGAAACCAATGAAAGGCGGAAGTAGGCTTTGGTTAAATGGGAAACGGTTTGATCCCCTAAACACCACGGGGGATTAGACCTCAGGGACACTGAATAGCAGAATGTGGTAAGTGGAGCCAAGCTGTGGTGGAGATGGGTTACCTATTTTTAGGAATCCTAGATGAAGATTTGGCATATTAAGTATGCAGAAGACTGGGAAAGGGGAAATCTCATACGGTTTTCAAAAGATATCCTTGGATCTCACGTATGGTGAAAAGCATGGCTGGGAAGGAGGTTGGTCCAAGGCCAAAGATTCTAGGAAGTAAGGAATGACCAAATAACCTAAGTATGGGAGGACTCATGGCAATAATTTCCCCCTCTAGAGCGCGGAATGGAATTTCAACGGCTCATTGAAGAAAGCATTAACCAAGAAATTACTAAGGTCAAAGACAAATGGATGCACCAAGTAGATTCCCAGGACTTCTTGGTTTAGGTAGATAGGGAATGGTGGGAACGTCTAGGTCCAAGGGAGGAAGTGGGTAGATTGGAAGAAGCCCTCAATAACAGGCGAATTAGAACACACTCATGGGAAGACAAGCTTCGGTGGGGGTACTTCCAAAAAGGTTATTTTACAATGAGGGAAGCTTATGACTTATTGATAGGGGCCGAAATCCAACCAATGGATCAGAAGTGGAAGAAACTATGGAAGAAAAAATTGTGGCCCAAAATTACGGTATGCAACTGGCTAGTGATAAGAAAACAAATTTTAATAGGAGAAAATCTCAAAAAAAGAGGAATGGTTGGACCTTATCGGTGCTTCCTGTGTGAGCTCGAAGAAGAAACAATCAGCCATCTCCTGTATGATTGCTCATTTGCATCCACCATGTGGGATCAAGGTACATCGATATTTAGAAGATCTAACCGGGTTAGGAAAAATCCGGACCAAACACTCACAGAATGGACCAGCAATCCTTTTCAGAATCTCATTCTGAACCGGTTATGGGAGATTTTTCCTCATTTTGTGCTCTGAGAAATCTGACGGAAGAGAAATTTCAGGACTTTCCAAGGGAAAGTCATGACTTAGAGCAGAGTATGGGATATCATCACAAACAAGATGCAAGAAACCATAAGGTCGAAAGACTGGGATAGCTCGGACTAGGAGGCTACGGGCACAGAAGCTACCATTATGAAGGCTTGGGGACTATCAAGACCCTCGTATTTGGATGATTTTCGACACAATAGGACGAACGATGACAAGTGCAAATATTTGGACGCCTCCTCCCTGGGTTTTTACAAACTCAACTTTGACGACGCGTGAAAGGGAAACCCAAGCCTAGCTAGTTATGCGTGTGTCATTTATGATTGCACAGGTGCCATGTTGGGCTTCAAGTATGGGTTCATTGTCTAGGAAACTAACAATGTTGCGGAGATAGAAGGGCTCCTGCAGGGAGTGGAAATAGTGAAGGAGAACCGATGGAATCCAATAATTATCGAAGGATATTCCCAGGAGGTGATCCAAATGGCAATGAAACTCTAGCACTGAACCCAATGTGCCAAGGTGGCACACTCGTGGAGGTTGGAAGGTAGGCTAGAAAAACTTAAGGAGGTCTTCGACTCGGGGATTGCATCTCTCTTTAACCACGTTAGAAGACTTGGGAATAATGTGGTTGACAGGTTGGCGAACCTTGGGATGGAAACCTGTAGAGTAATTAAAGCTAAGGACTAGGGCGAGATGATGGATGCGACAGCTAGGGATAGTTGTATCAATCTCATGTACCAGGACATGTGAAGTAGTAATGAAATAGGGAGGGAAGGACACTGGGCTAGCCCAAATCACTAATCGAGAAAGTGGATTGACAGGTAGCTGGGAGGTAAGTTCAGGTGACTGGGCCTGTTGGATTTAACTCTGCTACAATTCATGATCAGTAATCCATATTTTCAAATGACTGGCATACATGCAGAAATGAATGGAAGAAATGGAAAATGCAGGTGTCTGTGTGGGATATATTTGCTCCGGACTACGGACCAAGTGCAGATCATCATAGTATGTATTGCGTTAATCATGTTCCTGAAAAGGAAGATGTTATTTAGGGAAATGTATGGTGGTAGAAAAAATCACATAGGTTTTATGTTCATTGTTTCTGTTGTTACTGGGGATAGAGGGACGTGGGGATTGCGATATCTGATAAATTATCAATGAAGGAGTGCAGATGGATACATGGAAGGTTGTAAAGGGAAGGGGAATTGGGTGTTAGGCCACGAGGAAGAGACTGGGAGGGCATCCAAGGACTAGAATAAGGCCATGTGGGAAGCCAGAATGTTTGAACTGGAGCTTCCCAAGGAGGTTCAAAAGAAGATAAATGATACAGAGAAGCGGTTGTGGCCAGAGTTGGATAGAGACACTCTCCATGAGGAATGTCGTAAGGTGGAGAACTGGATCCTAGATCCTGTCCACAGTGCATGAAGACTCAGCCTTTATGAGAGGACCATTGCGCTCTTTTGGGGGATTAAAAATATCATTAGTCGCTCGGTTTGGGAAAGGAAGGAGATGGGTGAAGCTAAGGGGAAGCTTGTGCAATGGCGAACAATCATGGCCTCTAAATTGAAGCAGTTGAATCAAAAGGTGGACATTCTTCTGAAGGGTCTTGGTTTTCAGGCTCCCCTAACCCCACCATTTGTGGTGAACCAACCATCTGCAGAAGGTAGCTTTTGCCATGGATACATCCCTGAACTCCCATGCATTCTATTATAGTGGTCTATGTCGTGGTTGTCTTACAATGTTTATGTTGTTATGGGTTTTACAACCCAAGATCTGGAAGACTATCTATGTTAATTTGGACTGGGTCCCGTAGTTGATAGCAATTTTTTAAGCAGTCAAGAATGACCTTGCACTGTTTCCTAGTTTCGCGGAGGTATACTATGTAATAAGATGTTTGGTTTAGAGAGTCTATCATAGTTAGTTTTTGGATGAAGAGCCAAACAGTGATTGTCTCTTCAGGAATATGCCTATGTTTTTAGTTTGTAGACTTCTCTTCTTGATATAAATAAAAAAAGAAAATACTTCTTACTTACAAAACAAAGTGAAATTGTGATTACAACAATTACCGTTGATTAGATATGTGTTAAAATTATGTTAAGCAACATTCTTAATCTAACATCCTTTTTGTGACGTTTGTTTAGGGAAAAAACAAATTTCACCCAATTTCACCATTTTTCGACGTAAAAAATGTTTTTTCCAACAAAATATTGAATCAAACTTTGGATTCAACCCCAAATCTAGTAATGTGGAGTCTTAAAGTACTTATATAATGCAATTGACAACTCAAGTATTTAGGGTTGAATATTGATAGTTCCTTTTCTATAAATTCAATTGAAGGACTTGAAGCTTAGGGTTTCATGTTTTTTAACATAAAGGTTAGGTTGTGTAGAAATTTGAGAATCATGAAATTAATGCAATTATGAAATCTCATATCAATATAATAGCTCTTTTAAGTGATACATTTCACAACTTCTATCTGGTTGTAGGATATGGAGGTCGGTCTCTATCTAGAGTCTATGAAAGTAGGGGGATGTCAAGTGCATGCATCGAATTTCTGTGTGTGTGAGGTACAAGAATCATGTCATATATAAACTCTAAGAAGTGATCCAAACATAAAGTTATATACGATTACAGGCTCTCCAAGGGTGTGGTCCAAGTAACTTCGATGTGTAGTATATTTATGTCCTCTTTGATGGCTTGATTAGTGCATGTTTATCTTAGACAATTTCTATGATGAAAATTCATAATGATTTAGTGCATGTGACATGCTCTATTGTTTTGTTATAGTGAAGCATTTTCCAAGTGATTTGGGTGCAATTTTTTAAGGAAATGACCCAAGTTTCTTGATAGTCTTGGAAGGCATGAAATCCAAAGGGTGAAAACATGATTAGTGATTAGTATTTTGTGAGAATCGTATGGGGAAATTCAAATTTCTCACATTTTGGGATGAGCAATTATAATTAAATTTTGACCACCGTTCCCCGGAATATTTTTTCCTTCATTGGATATATTGCTTGGATGAACAAGTTTTTGCTCAAAAAAAAATTATGTATGAAAAAAATACAAATGAATAATGCTATTTGATATTTTGTATTTATTATAGCCTGCATCAACACTAACACAACCACCTAGGTGCTTGTGGGACTAGGTGGTCGAATTGACTGATTGTTTTGGTTGTTTCGATTTGTGCCAAAGGTGGTTAATTTCGGTCATTGTTTTGGATGGGATGACTCACATCACACATAATTTTATGCATTCCACAAGCATTATTATACTTATAGACATCAATGGTTTATCTTTCCTTACCATGGTTGGTCTCCTCGAACGATGTATTTGTGTGCTACATATGAATCATGAGGAAATTGATTCTTGATTTGAATATGATCTTTCTTTCAATTGGGGCCACAAAAATTTGCAACCACTTTTTTAAGCATTTAAAAAGAACAATAACTTGGTATTCAAGTGGAATTAAAGTTATTTTTACACAATATAGGAAGGTTGTTCATCAAAGAACATTCCAAAAGTTCATGATAGTGCCAAAATACTACAAAAAGGCTGAGAATCAAACCCGAACATATAAAACATTGCTTTACTGAGGCACACTATAGCCCAGAATAATCACTGAGAAACAAAACAAAAGAGTCCACAAGTACAAATACCAAAGCAAAGAGAGTGCCAGGATAATGAAGACTGCACAAATCAGACCGTGTCTAGCAAAACAGTATGAAAGAGATAATAATCCTGGAAGAGGCCTTTGTCCAGAGTCATGTTGTCGATTAGCTTTTGGAAATATATCATGCCTCCTTCCACAGCAAGAGATTTTTTTTAGAAATGGTCTGCAAGCATGTTATATTCTTCACAAATATGTGAGAATACAATAGTGGGGATTCTAGAAATCATATCATGTATCCTCTTAGCCCATTGGTCCAATTTTTCCACCTATAGAGTGCCATTATTTTTCGCCTGCTCAGCAACGGTGTTTGAATCACAAAACACATGCTTGATCTATAAAATTTGGAAAATAACAAGCCGTAAGAGTCCCCACAGTTCTATCATCTCAACCTGGGTGTTGTTGTCATGGCCAACCCCCATCCATGCCGAAAGAGAAACTTGAGGAGAAATCCTCAGTACCATACCACATCCGCAACTATTGAGAGTTGTTGCACCATCCAAAAACCTCGATGTACCATATGTAGGCAAGTCAAAGTAGGGAATATATCTACGGGGCTTCTCCATCTAAGACCTATAGTATTCCTTGTAAAGACTAAGGATTTTGATGCTAGTAGACTAAACTAGAGAAAGAGTACTCTCAAAACTACAAGCATTATGTTCCCTCCATAAGCCCCAACAAACAAGGGCGAGTAATTCCTTGTGATGAGGATAGTGCGAAACCCACCAACAAATACTATCTTCCAAGGAGGATTTCCTCCAATTTCCAAAAATTGAAAGGACTGAAAGAAACCCCTTTCATACCAGACAAGCAAACCAACAAACAACAAATAAGTGATACAAATATTTTGAGTTGGATTTGCATAGGAAACACATACCTAGTCCCCTGAAACCCCTAGAAAGGAGATTTTCCCAAGTCATAATTTAATTTTCTGGGCATAACCAAATAAAACACTTGAGTTTCAATGGTAGATGCCACTTCCACAGCTTCTTGAACCACCATTTTCTTGTCATATCATCATTTGCATAAGAGATAGCCTCATAGGTAGTTTTGGGAGTGACCTATCCTGAGGCATTATCCCCTTCCCAAAAAAGAGTATCTTCACATTTTGAGACTCTAACACTAAGATGGTTTAGAGTTGCCACATAAGTGTTTCATTCATCAGCAAGCGTACCTGATAGTCCCAACATCTTGGTCGTCATCCAATAAGTGGAGTAAATTCCAAATGCATTATTGACCTATGAAAGTCTATGAAAACCATTTGCATTCAGCCTTGTGCAAAGAGTCTTCGATAGGAGGGAAAAATCATATCCACCAACCATAGGTTCCACCCCGAGATTAACCAACTTCCCATCGTCAACCTTCCAAGCTAGTATTGAGCCTATCCAATGATAAATATTCATGAAACCTCGCCAGAAATAAGATGCATTGATGATAGACTTCTTGGATAATCTGATCCACTGAATAAGGGGGAACCTCTCTAAATATTTTGCCTGAATAATATATTTCTAGAGCCTAACTGAACCAGAAAGGGTTTTTGATTCCCTCCATATATTTGGGCAAGGTGATTCTAGTATAGATAACCAAATGGAACTCATTCTGATTTACCCCTCCTGAACATAGGAAATGTATCATCTTTTTTTGAATAGCATGAATGATGTTTGTCGGGATGGGCGCTATGGACATCCAATAAATTTGGATACTCTCCAATATCGATTTTACCAAAACAAGTTTTCCTCCAACTGATAGCCGTATATAAACCTAGACATCCAATCTCTTGTCCAATTTCCTGATGACACAAAACCAATTAGTGAGTCCATAATCTTTAGGCTTTAAGAAAAAACCTAGATACTTGAAATCCTCCTCCAAGGGATAAAAGCTATAAGGAATAATGAGCTTAACATGAGCCATAATTAGGGGATCAACATCATAGTGATAAAAGCATGACTTTGGGGGCCTGATCTGCATCCCTAAAGATTCCATAAAGAGAGAAATGAGATCATAAAAAGAAATCCAATCATGTACTGAACCATTACCAAACAACAAAACATCATTGACAAATAGTAAATGAGTAATGAAGTGAATTGATGTCACTTTTATTCCATTCAAAACCTTTTCCTTGGAGGCACAACTAATGATCCTACTAAAGCCTTCTACCACCAGCAGAAATAAAAGGGCACTCAAGGGGGATCCTTGTCTAAGACCCCTTGAGCTCTTGAAGAAGTTGGATGGAACCCAATTATCAAGCATAGAAAAATAAGCAAAAATATACGTAGGCCATTATACACCTCATCAACAATAGTGAAAGACCAATCAAAGAGAGAAAAAACCTCGAAAAAACACCAATCCACCTTTTTCGTGAGATTTTTTAAGGCCTGCTTTGAGCACTAAAATTGGCAGCTTCTTTCATTTTATGTAGTGCAATCATCCTTGTGAGACCCCATTGGTGTCCAATATTTGTTGCTTGTTCACGAAGCCAAATTTCTCAGGGGACAGACATTCAGTGAGATTGGGTTTTATATGATCAGCAATAATCTTTGAGATGACCTTATAAATGAAATTGCACAAGGCAATTAATCTAAAATCATCAAATGAAGGTATAATTCAGAGATATAGAGATGAAACCTTTAGTCCTAGCTTATTCAACCACATTTAAAATTTCATGTCCCATAATCTCAAAAAAAATGGAGGAAAAATTCAACATTCTAGCCATCAAGCCTACAAATTTTTGCCTTATTAGACATCCTCAAGGTGGACTCCACCTCATCCAATGAGACTAACCACCCAACATAAGCCCCATATTCTTTCAAAAAAAAAATGGGGAAGTGTTGCACTACCTTAAGTTGAGAGTAGATCTTGGTAGCTTTTGGATCAGGAAAGATGTTGGAGAAAAAAGCTACAACAGCCTTATCCAAATCCTGGTGCGAGATGATATTAGATCCCTCATGATATTTAAGATCCCAAATGGTGTTAAAATTCTTTCTCTGACAAGCAAATTTGTGAAAAAACTTTGAATTATAGTCCCCAAATTTGATCCATATGGCGCAACTTTTTATTCTCCATGTTTCTGCATGGATCCTAAGGATATTTAGTTTCTGAGCTTCGAGATTCATCAACTGTTATTTTATTGCATTGGATAAAATGCTAGAAGTATGTGACTTATATATGCATGCAATCTGATCTTCAATCTATGATAATTCCAAGGAATGTGTTTTCTTTTTGTCCCTTTCCCATATTTTAACCACCAATTTAAGTTGTTTCAGCTTATTTACTAAGAAGAACATGGTAGACTCCTCAGGACTAGAGGAAGAAGTAGCCCAGAATTCAATTACCAACTTGTGAAACGTCGGGTTTTCCAACCTACAATATTAAATTTGAATGGGTACTTATATGTTAAAAGATCCATATCCAATTGCAGGCCCAGATAGGGTGGTGATCGAAAATACCCGAATTGATGGTCCATGATCGTAACCTCCCCAGAGAATCCACAAATGATATTGACAAGAGAAACCTATCCAACCTTTTTTCAACCCCTTCCTTCCCAAACCTCCCATACCCTAGGTTGGAGCAAGATGGAAATCCATGATATCAAAAAGATTATCACTAAAAAAGATACATTCAAGATGTTTTACTAAAGGGTTTACCCTAGGAGAAGCCCCCAGACTTCACATGCAAATAGAGTAAGGTTTAGGTCCCTTGCAAAAATCAAGCAGTCTTCTCAAAAGATGCCACTACTAACAATGTGATTCCAATACTCCTCCCTACCACGATAGCGACTGTTACGGAGAGAAATTCCTATGGCTTGGGGTACCACAACAGACAGCTTGACTCCAGAAATCAATCTTTCCCAATATGCAATAGAAATTAAATGTCTAACACTAAAGGATCAAACCTCGTACCTTATTCCAGACGGTTGAAGTAGATCCCCGTTGAGCTTTCCAATCTTCGGCTTGAATTGCTATACTACTTCCTCAACAACAAGTAAACAATACAAGCATTCTATATATTATGGTGTTAGATCTATTCTAGCATATATAATCAATAATGTAAAAGCATTTGACATAATCCCATGGATAAAATATTCATTCAAATACACATCATTGGACAGGAAAATATATTTCTATTAATAAGAATCAGAGATTACAAGATACAACCTCTGACGGCACGTCTGCGAACAGGAGAAACTGAATCCCCCACTTGGGCCTCCACCATTTCAATCCTCCATCTCTCGATAGCAAGCTCACAAGCAAAAGGTAAGCTTGGGAAGAACACAAAAGTGCTCCAAGGGACAAAGGGATGCAGACTCAAGCATAAGTTCCGTCAACAATGGACTATAGTTTCGTTGCTCTCAATTCTCTCTTATGCCTTCAATGTACCAAGGGGTTCCTTATATAGCTTTTCAAAGGGGTAATGAAAGGTCGAATCCGAGCGATCTCAAGGCATATGGAAGGCTAGGAGTAAAATGAGTCGGATCCATGTCAAGGAAAACTCCAAAAGGATTTGGATTATTTACACATCCCGATGTACGCGGTTTTAGTGCTCAAACCCGCGTATGTACGCGCTTATAAGGTTAAAAGTCGCGTATATCATTTTTCATGTGTTTTTAGGGATGATCAAGGAAACATCAAAGGACAAAAAGTGGTCCATAGGGTCTAAGGAGTCTGCAGCGGGACAGGGGAATGCCATACAAAGTGTGATTCACCTAGAGTGGTGAAATCCGCTATAACAGATGCCCCCTAATGTGTGAGGTCAGAGGGGTCATACGATGGCCAAAATACATTATAAGTCCATCCCATAATTGGAGTGATGAAGGATCCCAAATGGAAGACCAGCCACCCAATCAGCATAGTACAATAATACAACTCTGCATATAGCTGCAAGTACATATAGCAGTCCTGGATCCATAAGAGTACAATGGTCATGAATAGGCATGATACATGATGTCGCATATGTGGTCATAGCCACGTACAATATACATATATCAGAATCTCCATGATGAAGATATACAAAGGACCATGATCTCCAAAATGGCTGAAGATATATAATAGATCAAGATATCCATAGTGGCTGGACATGTCTGACATACACTGGAATCAAGTCATGAGAGCTGAAATCTCATGAACACTGGCACGATCAAGGAGGTAGCATATAAGAGATGCCACCAATCTAGAAAGTCTTCTACACAAACCGCTACGAGTACATGTCCTACTATGCGAATAGAGGTGTCGAGGTCGAACATAGTAGTTCATCGTATGATTACTGGTCATTAATGTATACCGTTAACAGACGCGAGATCACCCACAATGATGAAAATGGGAATCAAGGTACTAGAGTGCAAACTAACAAGTGTGAATAAATGTGTTGAGGTCGAACACTTGAGAGGATCCATCGATCAGGGGACGTTGATGTATTCCCAAGAAACCGTCGATGGCGAGAGAACCTGCCACTGATGACTACAAGTCTCAAGGCACTCAAAATGACTCTATATTCCAATCCCAGAATAAATGATCTGAAGTCGATGGGATGAAATCCACGGGAAGGAGGGCATTAAGGCATCCCCCATCATCCAACACGAGGTACTCAGCAAAGCAATATAATGTGGAAGGACTCGATCATAGGTGCATGAACCAGTAACTATACCAGGAATGGCCGACATGCAAAGTCAAGATAACTGAGGAATGGCCGACTCAGGTTTCAACTTCCTTCAAACAAGAGTATAACGGCGTATGGTGACTGAATGAAGGCAGCATAGACTCGATATACAAACTGGGACATCTCTGTGACACAGGAGGCATCAACAGAGGCTCCATAGGGACTGGAAGCTTAACCAGTCAGTGGAGATAAACTCAGATAAACAAGTACAGCTCCTAGAGTCAAACTATAACCCAACCAATGTATGTGATATACAGTGCTCTGTTCGAAGGCGACACGACTAGACAGCTGCCAAAGATAACATCTTTCCTTGTCTGGCTTTTTGGTTTTTTGATTTTTTTTGGGCTTTTTCAGTGATTTGAAAAGCTTGAAAAAAGAATAAAATAGCTTTATAGTTACAAACTAGGAGGAGACGAGCGTCATAAGGGAAAACAAACTATTTCCAAGCAGTGGAACATACCTATGCTCAATGCAAGGATACATGTGTAGGATATCGACACTCAGGGGAAAATCCCCTCCCGGTAAAAAGGGAATCAAGCTGCGAAGGATATAAAAAAATGGCTCTGCATGGCTAGACATGAGACAAGCTCAGGCTATATGGCTGAAACGTAATGTCAGGGGAGCCGGCATAAAGCTTAATAAGGCAGGCAAAGCTCATGATAATGCATTCACAACTTGACATGAGGGAGTCCTGAGGGAAATAGGCCAGCATAAGATCAAGAGGAGTATGAGGCTCTTGTGAAATGTCATGGCAGTACTATACAACGGACTCCCACACCCTAAAGGAGAAAACATCGGCATGGGCACCAAATGCAAATAAGGTGCTAAGTAGGGTACCCATGTAAGGTGAAGCTCTACCACTCACATCATGCCACTTCTAGAGCGGCAAGAAGGTTCTGTGACATAATAGAGTGGGTTCGTATCTAAGGACATGGTGATATGGTCATAAGGTCATGCAAAATGCAAACGGTGGTGAAACCTAACCTATATGACAGTTTAGTCATGGTACCAGAGATCGGCACGAACGGGTCAATCAAATGGCTGAAACGGCACTGTAAAAGGTCTTCTACATCACAAATTATGCCAAAAACGGTCCAAAATGGTTAGAAAATGTCGAAACTATAGGAAAGGGGGTAAAAAATTTCAAATATTTGAAAAAATTCCTATAAATAGTAAAAAATATAAATCATTTGAAACTTTTACCCATTTGAGCTCTGATTTTCAACTGCAAATTTCAGGAGATCCAGCTGGCGGAATTCACAACTGTTTCTTCCAGGTATTTACTCATGCTCTCCTCTTGCATTTTGATATAATTTTTATAGATTTTCATGGTTGAATGAAGTTTTTAAGCCATCCCAAAGTATGCGCTGCGGCCCACGTGGATATCGAGGTTTTTTCCGCGTATAGGGCTGGTTGTATGCAGAAAAGGGCCTAAAAGCCACGTACATACGCGGTTGTTTTCAAAACAGTCGCGTATGAGGCCGCGCATAAGATTTTCAAGTAAACTAATGGATAATTTTGCAATTTCTTTTGCAGGATGGTGCTAGAATGGAGAGAGCGCGAGCATGGTGAAGTAGAGGAAGCAGTAAGGGCCAACCTAATGGCTCAACAAGCTCTTCGTGCATGCGGACTCTACAAGTTTTGGTGTCTTGGTGGTTTGAGGGCCAAACCAAGACTGCTACATATGCTGGTAGACTACTGGGATCCAGACTCAGAGTCCTTCCATATTGATGGGATGTCCCTCACTATAGAGGTGGAGGACATATACTTTATCACTGGTCTTTCTAGACGAGGGGAGGTGGTGAACCTTCGTTCCCGAGGTGGGCCAGGGGGTGGCCTGACTATCGATGAATACATAGCCGTGTACTATTTTCCAGACACTGAGAAGGTGGGGAGTCAAGTCCCTACCAATGCTATACAGGTGTTGGTCCTAAAGGCCATATTACTGATGCTAGGCAGGATAGCAGGCTTAGCATCACTCCACCAGGCCTCGCGGCCTCTGATGTTCTATGCAGTGGAGTGCATGAGACCCACAGTCTATGACTGGAGTACGACACTACTGAGCAACATGAAACACCAATTCAGTGGGTGTAAGGCAGGCAGGGTATGGAACTTCGGGTTCAACAGTATTCTGAGCACGTTTTTCTTCGAGCGTGTTCCAGGATTGAGCCCTAGAGTGGATGTTCCTCTCCATGAGGTTCGAGATCCGGCCCAACGGCGTTGGGCAGATGCGATGCGCAGACTGGGGGGTGGTAAGGTGGCCAACCCATATCCAGTTGACTTATTTCCATGGTGGCGACGACAGATTGTTGCCATTGATGACTACCCCTATGGAGGGATAGATTTTCGGGGGGATCCGGACATGCCATTGCCACCAGGATCGGCATATGGCGATATAGGTAATGAATCTCGACCCTCACTCTCTTCTTCTTTTTTAAATTGAGTTATTTAATTTTTTTGTATTTTCTTGATTATATGGAAGCAAAAAACATGTTTTTGCGTGACAACACATAGTGACATCTACCATTTGTGTGCAGATGTGGGACCACGATGGCCAGAAGGCTTCCCTCGTCATAGACGGAGGGGAAGAGGAGATGACATCACGGGTGCGGATGCGGAGCGAACGCTCCAGAGCATTCATACCAACTTTGTGAGACTGACTCATAGAGTTCCTATGGCGCAAGTCGAGGACTTGCCTGAGGCCATGCAGCGGCAGGTGGTGGGTGTACCACGCGCATGGGTGCATTTATTTCGACGGCTAGCTAGAGCCGTAGTGACGTTCCATGATCACAACCCTCTTCCTCCTCCACAGGATTAGACACCTGGGAGTGTATTCATTTTGTACTACCGTGTATTATATGATGGAGGCTTGAAAAGCCCCACTTTTGTATCATGACACTATGTATTATCACATTTTTTATATATAAAAAGTTTATGGTGATCGGTTTATTTATTTACATGTGTAAAAATTGTGCTTGTGATTAATTATGAATGAAACAAATGCCAATCTAACACGTAGTTAGCATATGAGTCAGCAACTTGATTATTATTTCTTGGAATGTGTATATATGTAATACTGTCAAATTGTCATTCTAACAATCTCACACGTAAGAACCTTTTCAATAACGTCGGATCTCTAACATGGTACAAACCATTGAGCTATGACACTACTAACTCCGAATCAAGACGTACCTCAAGAGATAGAACACCATGTAGAATGGCATCCCGTAGAAGCTCAATAACGGTGCTATATTCAGCAACATTGTTGGAAGATGGCTGTAGACATACACCTCCTGAAGATAGTACCTGACCCATAGGAGTATAAATCACCCAAGCAGTAGAGGTTGAGTGTTGAGTATGACAGCTTGCACCATCCGCGAATCCTATGTAGGTGGAAGATTCCCTTGACATCTGCCAAAAGAAACGGAAACTAATCACAAACCCGATCACAAAATGGAAAAGACCTAACTATGCAAAGCTATACAATAATATACAACAAGCAGCCTTGGCTAAAGATCATGAATATTATTTTTTAACATAGATCCCATTTCTAGGCTCCGCCAAAGTTGTTCCTTCGTAATCGACTAACTCATAGGCACCCTTCTCTAACACACGCTTGACCATGTAAGGACCACGCCACATAGGATTAAACTTCCCTGCCCCCAAGGGTTATTTCGGTTGATCCCACAAAAGGACCAAGTCTCCTTCACTAAACACTCTTGGATGGACAGACTTATCGTACTGGACCTTAACGTGACGCTTATTAACCTCTAGAGCCACCAAGGCATCTCGACGCTGCTCATCAAGTTGCTCAAGGTGAACCAAACGCTCCTCCAAAGGTGAAGTGTCTGGTAAGAGTTCCACAGCTAGCTTCAACGAAGGAATTTCACATTCAACCGGTAATATCGACTCCACTCCATGCACAAGCTAATATGGAGAAAAACCAGTGGCAGTCTTAACCACGGTTCGATATGCCCACAAAGCAGGATATAACATAATGCCACCAATTAGTCTTGCTTTGTGCGATGGTTCGTTGGAGAATGGATTTGAGTGATTTATTCAATGCCTCTACTTGTCCATTCGCTTGGGGGTAGTAAGAAAAGGAGTGCTCTTACTTATACCCTAACTTGGATGCCAACTCTTCCATCATACGGTTCTGAAAGTGCGAGCCATGTTCAGTGACAAGCTCTTTCGGAATCCCAAACCGAGTAATGATTTGGTTGAATACAAAGTGAGCGGCTGTCTCACCGTCAGATTTTATTGTAGGCATAGCCTCAGCCCATTTCGTGAAGTAATCAACAGCTACTCTAATGTGATGGTGCCCCCCAGCCGAAGCTGGGTTGCAATCCATAAAATCGAGCCCCCACTTAGTGAAGGGACCGGCGTGATAATGGGATGTAACGGGGCATGTTTCGAGCGCATATTACGTGCGAACACCTGGCAAGGGTGGCACCTCTTTACCGCATCAACACAATCTTTAAATATCGACGGCTAGAAATAACCCGCTCTCAAAATCTTTTGAGCTGTAGAAATCCCAGATAAATGACCACCACACGCCCCTCCATGGCAGTCATTCAGCACAACCTTAGCCTCGTCATGAGTTAAACAATGTCGTAAAATTGAATCTACCCCACGGCGGTACAAAGTATTGTCCACTATAAGGTAGTTCTTAGAGACGTGACGTAATCGTCGTCGTTCATCTCGCGAGAGGTGAGTAGGGCTCCTCTATGCTTGCAGAGATACTATGATATCCCCATACCATGGGTCTAGCGTAGAGATTAAGAAGATGTGTTCATCAATCAATGTATCTTCACATACCAACTCCTCGGTCTCACTCGGAAAGTTCGATATGAGCTCTACAAAGACTAAAGACTTCTTCGATTTTGCCGAAACAAACTCGAGATCAAATTCTTGCAGAATGACAATCCATTTATTATACTTTCCCCCAATCATCCTTCGTGTGAGGACAAACTGAAACGGATTGACATGGGCCACAACCAAGGTCTGGCGAAGGAGAATATAATGTCTCAAACGCTGAACCGCATGTACGGTAGCTAAAGCAAGCTTCTTGACATGAGAATAATGAATCTCTGCGTCAATAAGATTTCGGCTCAGATAATATATGACATGCTCTTGGAGCTCCTCATCATCTTGAACCAAAACCATACCAATCATCTCTAAAGACGCGGCCACATATAATAAGAAATCACGGCTATAATCCAGAGGACTAATCACTGGGGCCGATGCTAGGGCTCGCTTGAGTGCATCGAAGGACTCCTGGGCTCGCTCATCCCATTCAAAGGGAGTGTCCTTCTTCAAGAGACGCATAAAGCCTCTAGTCAAATTGGCAAAGTTGACAACAAATCTTCGTAAGAAGTTTGCCATGCCTTGCAAACACTGAAGATGATGAATATTCTTCGGGGGAGACAACTGAAGTATTGCCTCAACCTTCAAAGGGTCAACTCTTATACCCTCCTTCGAAACGATGAATCCTAACAAACGACCTGACTTCACGCAAAAGATGCACTTATGAGGATTTAATCTAACTGAATAGTGACGGCATCTTTCGAATACCAATCTCAAGTGATAGGGATGACGCATTCTCATATGAGAATGAGCAGTGAGGTCATCCAAAAATACTTCAATAATAGACTTGAGATCGTGGAAGATCAAGGTCATCACCCGCTGAAACGTAGCTCCGGCATTTTTAAGGCTGAAAGGCATTTTTCGATATGCAAACGTTCCCCAAGGACAAATAAATGCAGTCTTGTGTTGGTCCTCAGGTTTAATTTGTATCTGATTATACCCGGAAAAGCCGTCCATGAAGGAGAACACCTCGCTACCCGCACACTCATCCAAAATTTGATCTATAAATGGTGTGGGGAAGTTATCCTTAGGACAGGCACGATTAAAATCGTGGAAATCAATGCATATGCAGATCGCTCCCTGCTTCTTATCCACCGGAACGTGGTTTGAAACCCACTCCATCAAGGGAACGGGATAGATGAAACCGGCTTTCAACAGCTTCTCTATCTCTACCTTAATGGCGGGTGCTTTCCTAGGATTCACGGCGCGTAAATGCTGTCGAACAAGCTTAGCGTTGGGGTAAGTCTTAATCTCATGTTCGACAATTCGAGGGCAATACCTGACATCTCGTCGTAAGACCAAGCAAAAATATCACAGAATTCCTTGAATAGCTCGGTATATTCCAAAATCTCAGCATGGGAACAATCCGCCCTAATGTAGACATTCTCTATTGTGCCAGGATTGCAAGAAATGTTGATAGTAATCGTTGACGATATGTTGGCCATGTTTCCATCAACCATTGGACCAGGAGAGCTTAATGGAACCATAGGACTACCAACTTTTTGACTAAGAATCTCCCTATAATCCTCATGCTCCAAACGGTCCAGCTCTAGAAGAAAGTACGATCTATGATAAAGTTCCTCCCATGGTGGCTCAACTCTCGACATAGCCTCGATAATCGCTTCATCTGAAGGGAAAACCGTATCAAGGTAGTCGTGGGCATGAGAAGACTGTACTGCCCATGCCGGCAGCACATAGGGGTCTTCCTCCTCCGTCCGTGAAGAGGAAGAACGAGGCTCTGCAGCACTCTGGAGATTAGCTTGCAGGCAACGGCGCGCTCGTCTCGACAGGCTCACTCGATGTACTCGGTGAAGGAAGAATCCAAGGATCTTCCATATGGGTCATGCGAAAAGACACTTAGGTCGTAGATGTTGAAGCCTCATCAGAACAAGATCCTATCATGAGGATCGGTGCAGGACAACTAAAGCTTCCCATGAGGGATGGATACATGCCTACACTCACACTCCCAGTTGCTGGCTGAGAGTGCTCAACGATCGGGATCGAAGCTCCCGAAGATGCAGTAACAGACGAATTCTTGAATGTCATTTGATCAATCGTTACAATCTTCCCGTTATGTGGAAAGCATACAACACGGAACAAGGAAGAAGCAATGGCTTGCATACTATACATCCAGTTCCTACCCAGCAAGAGATTATAGTCAAGGGGCGCATCAACCACCTCAACCTCTATCGCAACGGTCTTCCCCCCCAAACGGACTTTAAGGGAAGGAAGGATACCGTGCGGCCTAAAATATCTCCCATCAAAAGTAGTTAACATAGTCGCTGATTTCGATAGCTCAAGAGAACCGAGACCCTTCCAACAGGCCAAAGACATCACAGAAGCAGCAGCGCCCTCGTCAATCATAGTTCATTTGACGGTCATACCAAGACATTCTACGTGCACCAAAAGAGACACATAGTAGGGTAAGCGAGGCTGATGTCCTGCGGTTTCAAATTTGATCATAGAGGAAGAATCATCATCATTCACACCAAGAGCAGAAAGCAACGCCCTCCTTTGCGAAGGACAACTCTGAAGCACTTCCAATGCAGACATCGCACAAGGAGTATGGCCCAAATCCTCGACAACTGAATAATTCTGGGCGGCTCGGGCATTTGGATTATGCCCCAAACGCTTAAGGACTCCCTTAGGAATGCGAGGTGCAGCCTCAGGTTTATCTGCAGGCTTCTCAATGCGCAAAGGAGTTCCTGGTGGATTAGGTTCTTTGCCTGGGCTGGGTTGTGACGAACTATAGTCTTTCGCACGAGTCACAACCTTGGTAGCACGGACCATGTTAATGCACCTACTACCACTACCCTCTGGTGGATCATCATCACTAGACTGGTCATGGGACTTCAAGTTCATATTCTTGTTATGTGGTAAAGGGTTCGTTAGCACAGCTGGGCCTTGTGCTAAGAATCTCGAAGCTTCATCAATCGGAGGGCACAAGTAAGTGACGTAATAATCCTTACAAAGCTTGCAAGGGAATTTAACCTTACGTTTCACTTGCTTGTCCCCCCCAGCATTTCTACCGTTCTTGTCATTATTGTTAGCATTCTCATTCTTATTCCCGCCCTTTCGATTATTATTTTTACCCTTCTTTCTATTCCGTCCGGGCTGCTGGTTACCCTTCTGGTCCGACGATTGCACAGAGAGTACATTCGCTGTTTGGGCGGGTTGAGACGAAGTCGTAGCTTGTCCCGAAGTAGATTGGTTGATTGACAATTTACTAGCTTGTTTTGCAACCGAATCCGTAGGTTTCGCACTTGCACAACCCACAATGCCATCGGCATGTGGTCCAGGTTTGACTTTGGGATCGAAACTGGAACGAGGAGCGTTGGGAATAATCTCATACAACAAACCAGACTGAGCATAGATCAAGTCCAGTTCATGCACCCTAAAGTTCACTTGTTCCTCATTCTGCACTCCGGATGTAGAAACATCATTCGCTATATACGGCAATAACGACTTGAGGAACCACTCGAGAAGGAACTCCGGTAGTATAAAAGCTTTAATTAATCTCTTCCGTCTACGCCACTCTTGAATATGATCAGAAATATGGGTGGCTTTATCTTGCCGAAATGTCAACAAGAGTTCAGTACCGACGTCATAACGCACTGGTAGCTGGAAGTGATTAAGAAAAGTCATCGCAAGGTCGTCGAACAAAGTAAAAGCGCCCCTAGGTAACTCTATATACCATTTCACAGCAGGCCCTGTGAGGGTGCATTGAAATAGTCTCAAACGGACTGAGTCCTGATGTAACGAATTCAAAGAGCACCATAGGTGAAACATAGTAACGTGTTCGCTCGGATCCTCTCCTGGTTTTCCTTCGAACTTAGGTATGTCCGAAGGAATCTTGGTAGGGACAGCCGGCCAAGCCAGGTCATGAGCCACAAGATCATTCGTAAGTCTCGATAAGTCAAGAAGATTAAGCGTCGCGAGGAAAGGGAGCCTAGGATGATGAGGTCGATGGACCGCTCCCTGATTCATATAGGGTTGATGACCACCATGGCCTTGGCCACAATGTCCTCCTCCTATCTGACCCGTATAGGGTGGTGTGGAAGTACCATAGTATGGTGGACCTTGGCTAGTAGGAGCTACAAAGCCATAATTAGGAGAGTAAGCAAGTTGTTGATACCCGCCTCCATAAGGTGAAGAAACCTGTCCATACTGCGTCCCATGATAAGGTCCATAGGTCATCGCATGCGATGCCCCATGAGACACTCCGTAGGTAGGAAGATACGCTTTGGAAGTAGGGATATAAGCCCCAGAAGTAGCAAGATGACCTCTAGAAGCATGAACATGCCCTCCCGATGTAGCGGGCGGTATGTGGGCTTGAGACACAACTGGTCTAGTAACCGTAGTACGGACCTGACTTGTAGCCATATATCGGCTCGAAGGACCACGTGAATAAGGTGGACGATGTACATTTGAAGAACTAGGGGTCAAGGACGAAGGAATCTGAGTAATAAGATATGTATTACCGCCTATTGTCACTCGTCTCGAATCTGGTATCCTAATCGGATCACTAACCCTAGACCTAGGAGGGAGATATGATGTAGCTTCCACCACTGGGACGGAAGGTGCAATGTGACTAGTACTCCCAAACCTCTCCGCATGGTAAGGAATGAGAGTGCCCCCAGGCATAGTGCGAGGCTCAAAATTGGATTCGACATGAAATGTCAAATCGTGTATAGGGAAACCAGACATAGCATAACTACCGTAGCTAGTAGTGGCGAGTTCAAAATGAGTCTCGGCGTCCTCTGGCATGCCATACCGGTAACGCGTCAATGGGGAATCAGCCCTAGAGAAAGTAGGTCTATCATGTATGGCTCCTATCTCAGAAATCACAGGACTTAACTCAGCTAAGTCGGGTGAAGGATCATAAGTTGGTGTAAATTCCCCATCATCTACATGAATGGGAGTAGGTGGTTCAGGAATACCTTCTGAAGAATCCCCCATGGTGTGTGAATCAATGTGTGACATAGTCCGCCTGGACTGTCTAGGTCTCTCTCCCAAAGGAGGAGCAGAAGTAGAAGGCGGAAGTCCTGCTAAACGACGAGAATGGCGCGGAACCACACTCGAATCCACAATGACTCAAAAAATAGCAAAGACTCTCTATTTACGTAAACCCTAGGCCAACTATCATGCACAGAGCAATCACTAATAAAATCTAAAGCCAAATGCAAGCAAGCAAGGGCTGGATAAGTGAGCTCCCGAATGAAGCAGGTATGTCTCGCCTAGGAGAGGCTTGAGACTCCCATACACAACAAGCGGAGGTACGTAACCAATTATTGTGGCCCTCAACTTCAACGCGTAAAGCAACTGTGTTGTCCGACCCCAACCTGGCCAGGACACATGTAGAATAACCTCTACAAGTACCCCCTCGATATCCTAGGTAAGGCCACTAAGGTCACCTCAATATACTCAATGCTCAGGCGGGATTGACCGTATGAGCAGGGTAGCAAAGCCCGAAACTCTCGAAAGAGCCCCCAAATACGAATACAATCCTGGAAGTATCTCTGGTGCTACTCAGTTATGACTAGGGTCATCCCAATCAATAACTGCTCACACTGCCTTATGCTTAACTCCCTTTTGAGAGGAGGATCCTGATAACACTAGTTATACCAAGGATTTCACACACTCACCTGGACAGACACCTAGATGTTTTTGTTTAGTGACTTGGAGAATTTACTTACAATGAACTATTCCAAGATCCTAAAACCTAAGGTTGTTGTTGCACCCTAGAAAAGAAAAGAGTGTAATTCATTTTATTTAGCGTTGATTTTAGTTGGCTTTATTACTCAAACATAGGATATGGTCGTGCAACTAGTGGTGTTATGACGCAACAGGAAGTAAAATGCACACCTAACAATCAATGCAAATGCATTGTGTCCATGAAAACAGGGTATGCTACTACGTGAAATGCACAATTATTCTTCAAATGATTAATGCAAATTTTCCTATATGAAGTCCTAACTAGTACTCCAAAGCAAATCTATTTAGTGCAAGTACAATGCAAAGTGCAAAATGCAATGCATGATGATAAGCAAATGTTTTTGGATTTTTTGAAAATAAAAGAGATACAAAAAGCAAAAGAATGATTCTACGACCCCTAGACTCTGCAATCACACCCAAACAGCATTCCAGCAAAGCACTAAGGTAAAAGAACTCTAATGCACTAATCTCAAACAAAAAATCAAAAATGCCATGACAAGAACTTTCCTGGAAAAAAAATTAGGCTAAAAAAAAACATTTCTGGTCAGAAACAGAGGTCAAAACAGACTCAAGCAGTGTCAAAGGAGACTCAGCAACTAACACGATTCACCCAGCAACCAATTATCTTCCACAAAAATCCAAAACCAAAGGTATACGCGACTGTTCGTAGTAAACCCATGTGTATACGCGGAAATCGCAGAGGAAACCACGTGTATACGCGACTGTAAATCAAAAACCCGCGTACAGGAAGAAAAAGGTGCATAAAATCAAGGCAAACAGATAGGTTGAGACAAACTTCACACCAATCAGACTCTACTAGGTGTACATGCCCCCAGACCCGACACAGAAACAAGAGAGAAAGAGCAATTCAAATACATTGAATGCCGAGAAAACAACCCCCAAAGGACAACTACTAGGAACTCCCCAGTGGAGTCGCCAATTCTGTTACGGAGAGAAATTCCTATGGCTTGGGGTACCACAACAGACAGCTTGACTCCAGAAATCAATCTTTCCCAATATGCAATAGAAATTAAATGTCTAACACTAAAGGATCAGACCTCGTACCTTATTCTGGACGGTTGAAGTAGATCCATGTTGAGCTTTCCAATCTTCGGCTTGAATTGCTATACTACTTCCTCAACAACAAGTAAACAATACAAGCATTCTATATATCATGGTGTTAGATCTATTCTAGCATATATAATCAATAATGTAAAAGCATTTGACATAATCCCATGGATAAAATATTCATTCAAATACACATCATTGGACAGGAAAAGATATTTCTATTAATAAGAATCAGAGATTATAAGATACAACCTCTGACGGCACGTCTGTGAACCGGAGAAACTGAATCCCCCACTTGGGCCTCCACCACTTCAATCCTCCATCTCTCAATAGCAAGCTCACAAGCAAAAGGTAAGCTTGGGAAGAACACAAAAGTGCTCCAAGGGACAAAGGGATGCAGACTCAAGCATAAGTTCCGTCAACAATGGACTGTAGTTTTGTTGCTCTCAATTCTCTCTTATGCCTTCAATGTACCAAGGGGTTCCTTATATAGCTTTTCAAAGGGGTAATGAAAGGTCGAACCCGAGCGATCTCAAGGCATATGGAAGGCCAGGAGTCAAATGAGTCGGATCCATGTCAAGGAAAACTCCAAAAGGATTTGGATTATTTACACATCCCGATGTACGCGGTTTTAGTGCTCAAACCCGCGTATGTACGCGCTTATAAGGTTAAAAGTCGCGTATATCATTTTTCATGTGTTTTTAGGGATGATCAAGGAAACATCAAAGGACAAAAAGTGGTCCATAGGGTCTAAGGAGTCTGCAGCGGGACAGGGGAAGGCCATACAAAGTGTGATTCACCTAGAGTGGTGAAATCCGCTATAACAGCGACGAGCTTAGCAATAATGATATTCACATCATGTGAGCACCCTTTGATATTACCATAGAGAAATATACTTGTACGAGAGTAAAAAAGAGTGAGATCAACACTAGAAGGATTCTAAATGGCCAAAAATACACCAGACGGTCATGAAGCATACAGGGCACATGACTCCCATTCTGATAAAATCTTAACTAAAAAATCAACTGCAATATAGCTGCAGGACATGGTTTCTTGCACCAAAAGCACATCCACCATGTTTACTTGAAAAAACCATTTAAGGGATAACAATTTGTCCCTCCCCCCAAGGCCTCTAATATTATAAGACATCATTAGCATTAGTCAACCTGTGAGTGCGTTACGTTGGATCTAAGGACCCCAAACGCAACAGGAGAGGAACTCTTTGACATAGCAGTTGAATGTTCTTTCAAATGAACAGAGATGGACACATATACCGAGGCACAATAAATCGATGAGGAAGGGGCCATGGAAGGACGTGAATTTTTGTCTGAATAAACTTATAGAGGGGTATTCAAACAAATACCCTAATAGGATGGGGAGGAAGAAGAATTCATGACCTTCTACTAACCAGGAACCACATCAAGCAAATTAGGGAAATACTCCAAAGGTTGCACCCCAATCCCACAATCACTAAAAGAAGGAAAATAGACACTAAGACCAAAAGGAGAGGGAGTTGGTCCCGACTCTAAACCAACAAGATCAGGGGTCCTCGATGCAACCACATATTAGGCATAATAGACCCTATCCCAGTGTCTCTAAAAACCACGAGGGTTATTTCCAAGGACTCCCTAACTTCATAAAACTCCACCTACCCACCCAAACCATTCGAACCTCGTAAAACATCACCATCCTGACCAAGCCCCCCTAAAATCTCAGCGGCTGGAATCTCAAAACTAGCAACAGACTCAATTCCTAGATGAATGACCTCACAAGAGACACCGGCCTTAGCATATACAAACCCAATTTGATCCCCATTAAATGGCAAAAAGATATTAGGGAAAGAACATTTGAACTTACTAAACAAGTCACCCAAGTCCATAACCTCACTAGATATCTCTGTAGATGGCATAGGAGAAGAGACCAATGAATTTGAAAGTACCTTCTCATCTTCCAGATCCTTAACCAAAGAACATTCAGGATCTGAAAACTTGGCATCCTTGAAACCCCAACGCAATCGTAGGAAGTTTGTTTTCATATGGCTCATCCTTCGACATAAAAAGCATCTGAAAGACACCTTGAGGAAGTCAAAGCGTTGGAGGAACTCTAGGCCACCTAGGACATTCATATCTTCTCCAACATCCCATTCAAAATATCCACCTCTACCAACTACATGTGAGGAGCGACAGTGCAAAATAAGGGGTAATTAGGAATGTACACCTTCCACACATAACTAAACCCAAACAGAATATGCTCCCTCCCAATTCATTGAATGTACCTAAATAATCCACCTCATCCATGGACAAAAGAGAGGTCAAACCTACCGATTCAACCAGTGAGAAGCTAGTCAACCCCGGGGCCAACGCCCTGTAGGCTTCTATAGTCAATCCATCTAGAAGCCAAAAACTTTAGCCCTCCTTCCCTCCGTAATTTCCATTATTTCCTTTGTAAGCATTTAATGCCATACCTATCTTACAAAGGGACATGCACCAATTCAATCATTGTTGAGAAGTTTCATAGTTCGAGCTTTGAATTGATCTATCAATTAATTTATACATTGTCGAATCTTTGTGGCAGGTGTAACAAGCTATCCTTTAAGCTAGCATTGTCATCTTTAATCTGGTAGCATTCCAACATTTCATAGAATGGAGACATTTTTAGCATTATTTTTTATTATTTGACTTCTAATTTATCAATTTCAAAAGAATATTTTCGATGAAACTCCTCGCCATCTATCTTAGAAAATTTTCTTGAAGAGTAGCTTTTGCATCCTCTCTCCCTTTTCTTTGCATGAAAATTGATTGCAATAGCATCACAATTTGTGTAAAAAATAACATTCTTATGGTTGAAATCGTTTACGTGAAAAAATACCTTCCATTTTTTGTAATCCTTCTATTGTCAAACCACATGGCCTATTCACATCGAGGAGGAAGTAAAGCCAAAGAAATTTGAATCCCATTCCACCCACGTAGTTGTCATTCAATGTTTGGATACCTGAATCAGAGGTAAGCCCACCAACAAGGCGTTTCTTGAATCTTCTCAACATATCGAGAAGGAAAGAGCTTATGTTCCGATCCCTTTTACGACCTTTGCATACCCGATAAGAATAATACTACAACCACAATAGTATTTCTCTACTTTTAGCTGCCATAATTCTATCATATGTTACATTTAACTCAATTGCACAATGAATTTTGAGTACTCATTATGGTAGGTTTCCAGGAGAGTGATAAATAGGAATTGCTACAAAATTTGAACACTTATTTCTATACAATTTTGACATATCCACAAAACCAATACATATGTTGCAAACTTTTACTTTGAAAATTTATGACCCAAGTAAAAAAATATTTACTCAAATTTCACAAATAGTTTCTACGTAGCATACAATAAAGCAATTAGATAAATTTTCCTTCTCTGCCATTTTCTAGACCTATACTATTACTAAACTCAGTTGAGGTGAATTTAGTCAGTTCAACCTAACTAGTTGAAATGCCTCGATGGTGTAGTCAACTATAGAGTTGGATATCAACTAACTATCTAAGTCATGTCCATTGACTTTAAATTTGGGTTTAGCCATGGGTTCTAACACACCCCCATCAACAAAAATCTTTGGAGATTCAAAAGGTGACATTATTACTACTCGACACCCCATAATGGCGTGTTCCTAAAGGCCAATCAATGACTAGAGTTTCACAAATTTAGCTCCATTCAATAACTTCGTAACAATATCAACAACCTAATCATCTATTTTGAGTGAACACATGACACCACATTCTCTTGAATCAATTGTTTGATAAATTGTGCATGACACCACATGATTCATCTTGTTGTGAACAACAAGGCTAATATACACTTATATTTCACTTCAATTTTTATAATACGCTTTAGTTGATTCCATATAAGGAAATGTAATTTCACCCATTAGGTTGCAAATCCACATAGACTTTATCCCAACATTAATTATATGTATGTACTCAATTCCAATAGTCAATAGGGAAACATCCTTTCATTTCTCACATGAACAATTAATTTGACTTGACCCAACATGAAACACATAGTAATAAGTTGACTTCTTGTCGTCTTCATCATTCATCTAATTGAAATCAATAGATATGTCCCATTGAGCGGTGTTCTAGATTTGATATTGGATACCAAGCTAATGTGTACCCTTGACAAACATAACAATCTCCTTTGTAGCCTTCAAATGACTCTCCCTTGGATCATACATAAACTTGAATACCAACATAACAACAAATGCAATGCCATGAAGAGATCATCAACTTCTCATAAGTAATCCCTCCTATGGAGGGTATGTTTTGCTAGTCTTCAGATTAGTGTCAATCGGTGGAGTTATATGTGTTGAAGCTTTTTGGCCTAGTTATTTGATCTCATTCTTGTAGTGATGTTATCACTGCAAAGGTCCCTTTAGAGGATCAAGTCTCTTTCATATTCATATTTTTTGGGGAAATACCCATGCTCTTCTTAAGATATGCAATCACTCTAGTGAATGATTTTTTCCATTGATTAATAGACAAAACATGACTTTTTTCTTGCGGGGAAAAGAAAGGCAATGCCATGTTGACTATGAATCAAATAGACAACACTGTTGAAAAGTTGTTTGTACACAATAACATCAACTTTTTTATAATCATTTTCCTTAGTCATATTTACTCCTAACTGAAATGGAGTAGAGCAAGACTTGCAATATTTCATCTTAAAATATTTTCAAGGCAACCAATGCATACTATAGATTGTGAATTGAAGATACCACCATCTAATTACATAACCTAGATGCCAAGAAAAATATGTAGTAGAGATAAAGTTGTCATATCAAAGTTATTCTTTGACAACTCCTTTAGATTAATAATAAGGTAACCATTAATCTTAGTGAAAATCAAATAAAGCAACAATTAGAATGTCATCATTTGTATGCGATACATAAACATAGTGAATTGTTTTACAACATTTGAAACAAAAACTAGTAAAGAACTTATCAATCTTCTCATTCAAAGATGTAGGGGCATGTTTCAGACCATATAGGGATTTATTTAGTAGACACACCAAACTACCATCATGTATAAAATTTGGAGGTTCATCCATATAAATATCCCCATCAAGATCCATATGTATAGGAAAGCACTCTTAACATCCATTTAATGTACTTCCCAACCAAAATTAACAACAACAGAAAATTATTCAAACGTAATGCATTTTAGCTATAAAAGCAAAGGTCTTCATGTAGTCAATACCTTATTGTTGAGAAAACCCATTAGTTACCAAGTGATCCTTGTATCTCTAAATAGCGTTGTCCAACGTAAACTTAGACTTATGGGTCCACCTACATTTAAAAGCATTCTTAAGTTATTGTGGTTGAGGAAGTCTAATTCTTCATCAAGGAACCATACTCTTTAATTATATCATTTCCCCGTTCTAGTTTACCATGTGCATCTAAATATGTCTGAGCATCACATGCCTCTAGCGCACATGCCATCAATGCAACATTTCCTTGTCATTTATGACCTAAGTTCTTCCTTTAATCAAATGCATTACCTACATCAACACTAATAACTTCAACTATCTTACTTACTTAGGATAATGGGCTTCCTGTGTAGGATAAATCTTTATATTACTTTCATCACTGTAAGTTGATTCTTTTCCAAGGTTCTCACTTGTAGTCGTTTTTGCAATAGAGCCTTGATTGGAAGTATATTCAATTGTCCTAGTCTATTTTAATAACATAATAGTCAATTTAGAGTGTAGGTCAGTCAATATAGAGTTCCTCAATTTTTCAACTAAAATTCTACTTAATGTATTCAAAGAACATGTCAAGAAGGAAAAACCTAAAGTTTGTTCATCAAGCATAACATCTATTCAACGTCACTTCTTGTTTGATTAGTTTAAATTACCTACAGTCTTTCAATTTTTTAAAGTAACTCACCATAGTATAATAATAACTCTTGGGATCTAATGCTTTTGTTTCTCGTTTTGGATATGAGCCCAAGCCACACATCCAATGTTTCTAATATTTCTAATTGAAGGATTCCTTCCACCCCATTTTTCAAGATGAGTCACATCCCAAACTACTTTGGTTGGGATTGTATTTTGTAGGTTATTTGAGCGGAAAAAACGTCTCCCTATAAACTCATTATCATTCCTTTTTCTTGAATAAAACACCTAGCCATCTCAATCAATGCCATGTTCTTCCATTCAACAACTCTATAATGTTTGGAAGTATAAGATACATGTTAGGGTTAACCTTGACTCGGGAACGAGTCAAAGGTGATTGAGGTCTAGCACATGGTTTATTATAGCCCATGGTATTTGGTGTTCCATGGCATTTTGTGGCCCATGGTATTGTATGTGATGAATCCTTTATAAGGCTTGAGGAGGCTCCATTGTAAAGTGGACTGGAGGTGAGTGGTGGTTAGCTCACTTGGCCCGACTTTGTCGGTTTAGATGAAGGGAGATAGAAGATCTATTATGGTGGTTTTTCCCAATTTTTAGTTGTCCACGTAAATATGGTGTGTCTCTCTTAAATGTGTTGTTATGTGGATTTGTGTTCTCTCATTATTAATTATGTGTATGCTTGTTTAAATCCTAATAACTGGTATCAGAGCCATGGTTTGGAATATAGTTGTGCTCGTTGTGGTGTACCTAGTTTTTTGAATTAATTCTAGGGTGAATGTTTTTTTTGGTATCTGATTCGGTCCCCATACATATGTATGCACAAGATATAACTTTTTACTCTTTTTTTGTTTTCCAACCATGGTAAATCTAGCTCTCTTATGTTTTCCATAAACACAGTTTTCACAAAATTCCAAACTTACCTAGTTCGTAGCTCGAAGCAATTTCCTTGAGTGGAGAATTTGCATCCCCTTCTCACTCATGTGGCCAAGCCTATGATGCCACAATGCAATACTTGTTTATGTGGAAGCTACAGAGATAAAATAATAAGTATTATGAGGACATAAATACAACGTACCTATCCTATCTCATTTTGTTATTACCAATGCTCCTTTGCTGATCTTCCACCACATTTTTCCAAACATAGACAAATGACCACTATCTCCCAACTACCTTGTTGAGATCATATTTATTTTTAATAGCAAGAATATTCCTTACATCTTTTAGCAACCATTCATTTCCATTATTTAAATTAATTCGTACCTTACCCTTTTCAAAAAATTTACATGGTTCATCATCCCCCAATAAAACATGTCCAAAATCACCTAGAACATAATCATGAAAGAATTTCCTATGGGGTGTAGCATGACATGAAGCCCCTGGATCAACTACCAAGTAATCACTAGTATTATCTAATTCAAGAACAAAAGAATCTTGTGACACATCACCTGTTATATTAGCTTCCTGAGTAGTCTCCTGTTACCCATCTCCTTTCTTCTTTGGAGCTCTGCAGTCTTTCTTCAAATGTCATGTCTTACCACATTTCCAACACTCTATATTTCCAAGTCTAGACTTGGATCTACCATTTCTATACTTGCTAAGATAACTCAGAATCTTTCCTCTCTCCCTTTGTCTTCCCATGCTCTCCATGGTCAACGCATTACCTGATGTCTCACCTGTGCTTTTTCTTCGCATGTCCTCACTAAGAATAACACCAACAATATCATCAAATTTAAGAGTGTTTGAACCAGAGACAGAGTTACTTACAACCATGACCAATCCATTTCAGCTTTCTGGAAATGATCACAATATTAGAAGAGTCCTAACCTCGTCATCAAAGTTCACTCCTACATAACTTAGTTGATTAGTTGTATTAAATTCATTTAGATTATCGGCAACAGATCCACCTTCGAACATCTTCATATTAAATAAACACTTCATTAGAAATACCTTGTTGGAATATGAGGGTTTTTCATACAGCTTAGCCAATTCACTCATCACACCCTTCATTGTCTTTTCTTTTGAAATGTTGAAAACCACCGTCGAAGCGAGGCATAGTCGTATTGTTCCCAATGTCTTTCTGTAAAGAACCTCCCATTCTTCATCCTTCATAGTCGTCGACTATTTTGTTTTTCCTCCCAATGGTAGGAATAGATCCTTCTGGTACACATAGTCCTCCATTTGCATCTTCCATAACTGGTAGTTTTGGCCAATAATTTTTTCGACCCTAAACTTTCCTTCTTCTGTCATTGCTCCCACTCAAACTAGGAACCCTTCATTCTAGCGATTTTACCAGCCAAATAGACCTTTGGCTCTGATACGAATTGTTAGAAAATAGGATCACATAACAATAGCAATAAATAATAAACATGATGCAAATATAAAAACATATTACAAGAGAGACACCAATATAATGTGGTTCACCCAAGATGGGCTACGTCCACACAGAAATTGCCAGTCCTTTTATTATTATATCGTCCAGCAAAATGTAGGGATACAACTTGTAGCACACCCGCTGCACTTTCTCTTCACTCTCTCACAATATCTTTCACACAATCGCATAGATCGTTTTACAATGACACAATACAATACATAGTCGTATTTCAATGCCTTCCTTTTATAAAGGGAATACCATAGGAAAATACCACGAGCTTTCCAAAACCATGACCTGTAAATCACCCATTATTGACCAAGTCATGATTCTGAAGTTACCCTGCACCTCCCTGATGACTATAGTGGGGGGGCGAAGACCCCACACACCCTCCAGTCAGGTGTTGGGATCCAAACACAGTGGAAATAACATCTTTGAATTAGGAAGATCAAGCTCCACAACCAACATTAAATATATGATTTGCTAGGGGGTTTCAAACCTACAAAACAAAATATAGAGTGGAGTCAACAAAAGATTTATTCAAAGAAGGCATGATATATGGTTTTGAAATAATGTGAATCATTTGGGACTCAATTCTTTTTATGGTATGTCGCTTTTCAATTTACATTTATATACGTTATCTATTTTATTTTTCATTATTCTCGACAATGTAGATACACTCATTATAATTTATTTTTATGTTTGTATATAAAAGCAAAAGAATAAGAAAAAAATTGAGGCAATCAACAAAACATTCAACCAAATAACCCAAGTCATGCAAGTGTCTCAAGCACTAATAACAATTCCTGCGAAGAATGATGATCTATATGTTTTGGATGTTACTACAAGTTGTTGTATATTTTGAAATAAATGTCTGTGAAAATCAGACATTTTATATAATGTAATGGACATAGTGTCCTAATTGAAATACAATATGCTACCAATAACTATAACAATTGCGTGCATGTTAACATTTTGATTATTGTGGATTTTATGTTGTCTTGTTTTGTATGAGAAAGAGCCTATTATTGATATATAATAAAATGAAGTTTGCTATTCTATTGCATACTCCAATTTCATGAAATGCGGAAATTTATTATATAAGAAACTAATCCAAACATTATATCCAAACGCAATAATAAAAATTCAAATGAATACTACTATAAAAAATATTTAAATTTATGATGAATAATGGAATTAAACAAAAATATATATAGATATTCTAGTGTGATGTTAGTAGTCATTGTTCACCATTTTAACAAAAACCGATTACTAGTGCTTTTAATCGCTTTAATCACACCAGAGCATTTCAAAATATGTCACACTTATGCGTTTGAAATAGAGTCGCACCGGTGCACTTAAATCAGCATAGCTTCAGTGCAATAGAATACTCGTTGCACTTCTCATGGATGTTTCTATCATTACACCCTGGTGAGCTACAGTATATTAATCACACTGTTAAATTTTAAAAATATAGTGAAAGTCAAACCAATCGACTTTCCCAATGCATTTTCCTTTAGTTGTCACACTGGGGCTTTGTTATAGTTAGTAAGCATCTGTTCTTTTTGTCATGTGGAATAACCCCCAAAATTGTGTTTTATTGACTGAGAGAAACATTTATTTATACATTGGAGTGACCATTGAACTTCATCTTCCAAAGGGATCTTTGATTTCCTACATAGACTCTTCATCTCCTTTATTTTAGTTCCATTATTTACAATGGAACCATAATATTTGAGGATTACTTTTCCAACATTCCTCCCCCTTAATCTGAAGGGGTGTTAGTAGTCTGAGCATGTTTCTAAACCTTTCAAACTTCTCTTGGCCAAGATTTTTGGTGAAGATGTCTACAATTTGGTCATTTGTGGAAAAATGTCGTAGATGAACTGTCTTGGCCTCTACATGATGTCAAATCAAATGGTACTTTGTGTTCATGTGCTTGGTTCGATCATGGTATCTAGGATTCTTAGCCAGTTTGATTGTAGAAGTGTTGGCGATCAATAAGGGAGTGGAGTTCTCTTGTTTCTCCTGTGAATATTCAAGTATCTTCATGAGCCACACAATCTCTTCTGTTGCTTCTGCGGCAGCTACATATTCTTGATTGAATACACATTGTGTAACCAAAATTAGACACTCTTGTCTCTTTTTCGCCATCAAATTTTGAATCAGAGTACCCAATGAATTTAAATTCATCTACCTTAGAGTAATTGAGTCCAAAGTCTTGAATCCCCTTCAAGTACCTAAGAACTCTTTTAGCAACAAACCAATGTCATTCATAAGGTTTGCGCATGAACCTTGAAAGGATGCCAACAACATATGAAATATATAGCATGGTGGTATTGAGGTAGATAAGGATTCCTACAAGTTGTTGGTACTTGGTCACATTCTTTAATTATTTTCCTTCAATTGATGTGAGCTTCAAGTTTTGTTCCATTGAAATTGAGAGAGGGTTGCATTCTGTTAAGCAAAATTTGTTCAACAATTCTCCAACGTACTTCTTTTGGGAGATGAATATGTACTTAAGATGTTGAGTGAATTTGATTCCCAAGTAGTAATGAAGGTGTCCCATATCTGTCATTTCAAATCCCTTCTTTAAATCTCACTTTATGGATGCAATATAACTTTCATTGTTCCCTATCATTAAAAGTTCATCTACATGAACCATAAGAAACACAACATATCTTCCAACTTTATCTACGAACAATGTTATGTCATTAAGATTATAATGTTTGAAAATTAGCTTCAGAAGATGCTCGGTTAGCTTTTCATACCAAGCACGAGGTGCTTGTTTCAGGCCATACAATGACTTAACAAGCTAACATACATTATGTTCTTGTCCCTACATAACAAAGCCTTCTTGTTGAGACATGAAGGCATTTTCTTTCAAGTCTCCATTCAAGAAAGTTGTTTTTACATCCATTTGGTGGACTTCCCACCCATTTTGTGCAACTAAAGACACTAATGTGTGGATTTTATCCCATTTTGTTGTGGGGGAGAATGTCTCTTAATAGTTAATTCCTTCTTTCCGTGTGTAACATCTCACCACAAGCCTCACTTTGTTCTTGTCAATGGAGACATCTGATATGTGTCTGTTATTGTATACCCGCTTATAGCCAATTGGTTTGGTTCTTAATGGACGGTCAACTAGCTTCCAGGTTCTATTCTTCAAGAGAGCATCATACTCATTATGCATGGCTTCTTTCCACTCACCAAGAGCAACAACCTCTTCAGAGAAATTTGGTTCAAAGTTAGTATATAAGTTCAATTCACAATCAAATGAGACATCCATGTTATCACCTTACTTATCTGCATCTCCTCCATCTTCTTGTTTGGTTGATCTTCTCGTTCCCGTATTTCCAACTTCATCTAGATAGACACTTTCAAGTGTCTTTGTGGTCCATTTCAAAATCTTCCTTAATGGCCTTGTTTGATCAACTGGTGGTGCTTCATTCTCTTCAAGATTCAATCTTCTACTCCTCTCAAACGCATCATATAGTTGAGTCTCCAGCTCAGGTGAGGTGGTTGAAACTTCTTCTTCATGAGCGGGTGTAGGTGCTTCAAAAGTAAATTCCATAGATTGATCTTGATCCAAGATAGTGATCCCTCCTTTAAGGTGTGGAAATTCATTGTCAACTTCATACTATGTCTTCATATGGCAAAACTTCTCTAGATGATCAAGTTGTCTATCAATAGACTCAAAAATTTTATTAGTTTCAAGATAAATGCAATCTATGGAAATAATAAACTTCTTGTTTACCTCATCATAAATATGGTATGCCTTGGAGGTATCTAAATACTCCAAGAAAATGCATTTTTGACTTCTAGCACTAAGTTTGTTTCCTTGCTCCTTTGGTATCAAGCCATAACAGGTGGAACCAAAAACCCAGAGATGTCTCACCAAAGGAAGGTGGCTATATCACATTTCATGTGGAGTCTTGTCTCTCAGAGCATCAGATAAACATCTATTTCTAAAATAGGTTATGCATACTATCACATCGCCCTAAAACATCATTGAGCAAACCATATTCATGATGGTTCTATTCTTTCTCTCTGTTGCACCATTTTTGTTAAGGATTATAAGGGACTGAAGTTTGATGTGCAATCCCATGTTGATGAATATAGTCTTTAAATACACTAGAGGTGTATTCTTTTCCATTATTAGTACAAAGTGTGCCAATATGAGATTGTGCTTGATTTTCTATCCATGCATGAAAATTCTTGAAAGTATGAAATGCTTCAGATTTTTTCTTCAACAAGTATATCCAACACATTTTGGTGTAGTCATCAACAAAGGACATGAGGTATCTATTACCATTGGCAGAAGGAATAGGCATGGGTCCACATAGGTCAAAGTCGACCAACTCTAACTTTCTACATGATCTGAAATTTGAATCTAGGAATGGTTGCTTACTATGTTTGCCTATTATGCATGCATCACATTTGTTTATATCCTTGGGAATGGGGGGGAAACCAAAGACACCATTATTTCTTAATAAGTGAAAATTGTTGTAATTCAAGTGACCATATCTAGCATGCCACCACAAAGTGGTTGGCAGATTACCTTTTCCATGTCGAGAGAGGTAGGCAAAGTTTTGAATTCCTACAGATTAGCCTTTCAGCTTCAACAACTTTCCATCTTCATATCTGGTCATGATGACCTAAAAGTAAAAGGACTTCCTTATTTATATGATTCCTTTGAACATGTGGATGGAGTGGCCTTGCTGTCAAATATGCACTAAGGACAGTAGGATTCTCTACAACTCTAGAAGATAGAGAACATTCTTCAACACAAAGTCAAGGAATCTAGGCAACTTGAGCCTGATGGAACCAATTCCCTTTGGTTTGAGACTATTATATGAAAAGTACACTATGACATATTCAATGTCATTCAGTTCTTCAAAACAACATTTTCTAAAGGTCATATGGGATGTTGCACCAGTATTAAGCATCCAACAATCTTTGTAAGATGAAAAAGATGTTATTTCATTAATTATAAGATTGCAATGTGTAACAATACAATGAGCAGAATCAGGTGCTTTACCACCTTCTTGGCTTTTATTTTTGTCTTCTTTGTTCTAATTCGTCTTCCTTTGATGGATTCCCAAGGATCCCAACATTGATCTGCTTCATGTCCATTATTTCCACAGTGCTTGCACTTCAAATTTGATCGTTTGCTTGAGTTGTTTATGCCTTTGAAATTTATTATTCCTCGTCTTCTTTTGTTGCTTTCTCCCTTGGAAGGGTCTTTGGATTGGTTCTTTTCTTTCTGAGAAAGACAAAGAGTCTCTCGAGTAGGCTCATCGGTATTCTTTCCAAAGGCTATTTTTGTGTATGCAATCTTCTCCACCAAGGTGTCAAGGGTGAGATCGTTGAACTTATCACTGGCTTGAAGTGATTCCAAATAGTTTGAATGTGTTGGATAGAGAGATTTGACAAATGTTGCAAGTGGAAGGTCTGGTTTCATACCAGAGGCTTGAATCTTATTCATAATTGCTCTGATCTCATATGCAACCAGCATGGGGTCATCATCCTTAGCCTCTAAACTGAATAGTTTTAGCATTATCTAAATCACCTCCATTTCTTAATGTGAGTCATACAAATCCTTCAATGTCTTCAACGCTTCAAAACATGATGTTGCAGGCAATATGTGTTGACTCACCTCTTCACTTACTATTGCAGTGATCATTACTAGTGACTTGTTGTCTTTGTCCCCCATATTTATCTTTCTTTCTATGATGTTGGTGGCTTTGGGTCAGATGCTAAGGTCAGTCCTACATCAGTTTTAACGGTGGTGCCTTGACAAATTCCCTTCCACATATAATTGTACATGAAAGTGCCTTTGATCTTTCTAGACCACTCGGGATGGTTGTCCTTTCCAGTGAAGATTGTTCCAGCAATGGATTCTAATGAATGCATCTTTACTTGCAAATAAAATGTGTTTTGGGAAGCAAATGAAAGGAGCAGGTCTAAGTCTCCACTATTTTGGTTACAACAATTTTAAAAAATATTTGGAACAAACTTTCAGCTAGCTAGAAGCAATCTTTGCAATAAACCCTATACAATGAAAATATACAATCTCTTCACAAAAAAAACAGCCTTGCGCCAATTATTTTCAGATACCATACATAGACCAAGATAAGCAAGATATCGAGCCAAAGGTCTACAGCTACTCCCTTCCAATGACAAGCAATGGATCGGTTGGGTTTATTTTTGTATTAGCTGAACCTTGAGGGGGAAAAGACACAAATTAAAGTGTGTACTAGTTGAAATATGAGCTCCAGTAAAAACAAAATAAAGTATGCCCCCCCCACCAAAAAAAAAGAAAACTAGTTGCAACAAGAAAGTTTTTATGCCATTACTATGGAGATTATCATGCACGAAAAATATTAAGATAGAGCAAGGGAGTGCTAAAATAGACAACTTTAGAGCTCTTTTTTCTTGTAGGAGGTAGCAACTATGGAGAGTCACACCACCACATAGACCAGAAGGTCACACTTGGACATATACAACAAACAAAATTCAACATTCACAATACACCAACCCTCATAATATCTCCGACTACGTTACACTAGCCATGCTCTTATTCTGGTCATAATAACTCCATGCAGGTCACAACACTTGCGGAGATTCATCGCACCAGAAGTTGCACTTATATATAGAACACATCATATTATTTGCACTTTGGTTTCCTACAGAGACTCTTCATCTCCTTTATTTCAATTACATTATTTACAATTGAACCGTAATCTTTGAGGATTATGTTTCCAACTCTTTTTAATAGTTCGTAAGCACTCATGTTACATTTAATATACAATGTCAATGCATATATTGGTATAAAGAAGTTGTGTTGATTAATAGTTTGTAAGCACCAATGCTACATTTCACATAAAACATAGATGGATATATTTGTATAAAGCACCAATGCTTTTTAATAGACTATAAGCATTGGTGTTGCATTTAATATAAAGCATTGATGCATATCAATTCTTATAAAGCACCAATTCTAGTTAAAAATTTAGTGTGCACCGATGCTTCACGTATTGTCAAGCATCGGTTCTCAAATTTTTATGTTCATCGGTAGTGCATTTCGTTCAATAAAGTGCACTGATAAAAAAACCTCTATAATAACCTCTGGTTGCCAATTTTTTTCTAATTATAATACATTTTCATAAATACCTCTGCTAAAACATCCGTTACCATTTCCAGAGGTTGTAGCAAATGTTTTTTTAGAATTTTGACCAATCATGTAACACTAAAAACCTCCTCTATAACCTCTGTACAAGGCCTTTTCCTTGTAGTGAGCCCAAAAATGTATTCAGTAATGCATCATAAAAGAAGACATGCAGAGAAAGAGTTGCAAGGGGAGCGTCAAAAGATTCATCCACCCACATTTGTTGGTGATCACAACAAGGAAGAAGAGTTGAAGCTTGGTTGTTGGGGACGAGAAAATACTTCAACTACAAAATTAATCCTCTAACATGGAAGCTAGGATTGCCAGTTGAAACCTACAGGGGAAGGATTCCATTTGATGGGACCAGTTGGTTTAAGTGAAGCATATAAGTGAAAAGAGGATATCATGGAGACAATTCAAGGGGTATTTCCAACCAAAAAAGTACTCATCATAACATTATTATGATAAGAAGGTGGAACAATTCTTTGAATTCAAGTTGGGAAATATGAGCATGGCTTAATATGCAAAGATTTTTTTAGAATTGCAAAGATATGTTGGGTTTATCAAGGAGGAGAAGGTAAATATACAAATATTTTTAATTGGTTTTCCTTCATTTATAGGGATACAAATCATTATGATGAACCCAAGACCCTTGAAGACGCAATATGCAAAGCAAAGCACATGTATGATTAGAACAAAGGAAGGGCAAATTTTCATAAGTCTTGGGGAGGTAAGAGGAAATATAAGCGAGATGAAAGGAAGAAATGATTCAGACCATCTTTATTTAGGAGCCAACAAATTCACATCAACAAAGTAGTCTGACTCCAAAAGGTCCAAAGATGAAAGAATCTCTTGGAAAAGGAACCATACAACAACTAAAATGTCGGGGATGTGAAGGAAACCATTTGTATAAATATTGTCCTCGAAGGGGAGACATAATGAGGATTGTACTTAATTTAAAGGAAGCATGTACTATGAAGGATGTATCAAGGAACATTCCCTGAATATGTGTAGCCTTGGAAAACAAATGGGTAGATTATTGGATAACCATGATTTAGGTTGAAGGTAAAATTGCTAATCAACCTATTGATACTCTCATTGATTCGGGAGCAAGTCATAGTTATATTGTTACTAATTTAGTTGAAAGATTTCATCTATTAAAAGCAAGCATGATAGATCATGGACAGTTCGATTTGTTATTGAGACAAAAATGAAGATTAATGAATTAGTCAAGGGATTATCTATTGGATATGATCGGAATAAACACTTTTGCATTTTTTAACATAATACCACTTAGTTTATATGATGTACTTATTGGGATGGGTTGGTTAAATGCACACCATGTGGTATTAGATTGTCATAACACATGATTTACTTGTCTTGATGAAGAAGGGAAAAAAATTCCAAGACTTATTTCCATAAGAAAATTTTAATCCTTGCAATTGAAAAATGATTAAGAAAGGGATTACAGTTGTATGCAACTCATGTGCAAGAACTGGAGAAGTGTGAAATCCCAAGCTTGGAATACTTTCTAGTATTGCAAGATTTTGTAGATGCGTTTGAATAAATACCATGATTGCCACAAAAAATGATATTGATTTCTCTATTGATTTGATGCTTGGAGTTGCCCTAGTTTTCGAAGTTCCATACAGATTGAGTACACATAGGTTAAAATAGTTACATATGCAACTGAAATAATTGTTGAATAAAGGGTATATACACCCAAATGTGTCTCCTTGGGGAGCACCGGTACTATTTGTAGAGAAAAATGATGGAACTCTGAGGTTGTGTATTGACTTTAGGTAGATGAACAATGTTACTCTAAGGAATAAGTATCATCTTCCTAGAATTGATGAATTATTTGATCAGCTAAGAGGAGCATATATTTTATCAAAGATATATTTGACATCTGGTTACCACCAAGTGAGGATAAAATAAGAAGACATTAGCAAGAGAACCTTTATGACTAGATATGGTCATTATGAGTTTGTGGTGGTGCCATTTGGGTTAGAAGACACACCATCTACAATTATGTGCTTGATGAATGGGATATTCATAAGTATTTAGATAAGTTTGTCATTATATTTTTGGATGACATTCTTATCTATTCAAAGTTAGAAGAGGGGCATGAGGAACACATGAGAGTGGTACTACAAGTGTTAAGAGAGCATCAACTTTATGCTAAGCTAAGTAAATATTCTTTCTATCATAGGAAAATTCATTACTTGGGATATATCATCTCTAAAGAAGGAATAACACTATATCTAGAGAAGATAGAAGCTATTATGGGATGTCCTACTCCCCATAATGTATCAGAATTAAGGTCATTCATGGGATTAGCTAGATACTGCAAAATATTTATAGAGTGCTTCTCCAAAGTGTCACACCCAATTACATCATTGCATAAGAATGGAGTTAAGTTTCAATGGACACCATAACATGAAGAAAGTTTCCAGCAGTTAAATAGATTCTTCACTAGTACACTAATTCTCAAGATTGTTGATCCAAATGAATATTTTGTAGTATGAACAAATTCTTGCCAAGAAGGAATTGGTGGAGACCTTATAGAAAAGGTAAATGTGATTTGTTATGAACCTAGAAATCTTAAAGAGGGTGAGAGAAAATATGTTACACATGATTTGGAACTTGTTGATATTGTGCATGCATTAAATATATGGAGGCATTGTCTCATGGGAAATTTTTTTGAGTTGAGAGCAGAGCATAGGAGGCTGAAGTGTTTATTTGAGAAGCAATATTTGAATGCAAGACAAACAAGATGGTTGGAATTTGTATGTGATTTTGATATTGATACCAAACATTTTAAAGTCAACGAAAACAAGGTTGCTAATGCACTCAATAGAAGAGTTCATTGCGTGCATGCTTCATCCATTAGTATGTGCAAATATGATTTAAAAATCATTATTTTTGAGGTTGTCATCTTAAATGAACATTACCTAAAGGTAAAACAAGAATTACAACAAGAAAATGTACATCATAAATATGAAGGTTACAAGTTGGAAGATGATGGAATTATCATATACAAAAGTAGAGTTTACATTCCTAATTCAAGGGAATTAAAGAAATTGGTAATGAATTACATGCATGGTGTTCCATATATAGGGAATGTTGGACACCAAAGACAATTGCAGCAGTAAGACACCAATACTTATGGCCAGGAATGATGAAAGCTATTGTCGAATTTATAGCAAGGTGCATGGAATGTCAAAGGGTAAAGGTTGAGCATAGACATCCATCATGATTTCTTCAACCATTGTCAATACCCGAGTGGAAGTAAGATTTTATGACCATTGACTTCGTCACTAAGTTTCCCAAGACAAGAAAACAACAAGATCCCATCATGGTGGGTGTGGGTTAGTTAACAAAATTTGTTCACTTTATACCAGTCAAATCAACTCAAAAGGTAACTAATATATTAGATATTTGCATGAAAGAGATTCCCAAGTTACATGGAATACCTAAGGCAATAGTTTCAAACAAAGATCCAATGTTTATTTCAAAATTTTGGAAGGGCGTATTTAAGCGATTTGAAACAAATCTGAATTTAATCACAGCATATCATCAACAAACTAATGGGCATGCTTAGAGTGTTAATCAAGTCATTGATTATATGTTAAGAATGTATGTGATGGATCATCCATAAAAATGGAAGATTACATGTATTTGGTAGAGTTTGCATATAATAGTGGATATCATGCTTCTCTGAAGATGAGTCCATTTGAAGCCTTGTATGCTAGAAAGTGCAGTACTTCAATCGTTTGGGACAATCTAGTTGACAGAGTAGTGATTGGGCCATGCTTGCTTCAAGAGATGGAAGAACAAAAGGTTAAGATTATATACAATTTTAAAATAGCACAAGACATACAACAAAATTATGTACACAAAGGCTGAATAACAAAATAATTTAAAATGGGGGATTATGTTTACATCAAAGTCAGGCCAAAGAAGAGTCCCCTGAAATTGGGAATCTGTCCAAATATTGCAGCTCGATTTTGTGGGCCATTTGAAATATTAGCTAGGATAGGGCCTATTGCGCATGAACTTGCATTTCCTGCTTGTTTATGTGTGCATAATGTATTTCATGTGTCATTATTGAATAAATATGTGCACGATCCTAACAACATAATTGATTGGGATTTGATTTAGGTGGAACCAAAAGGAGATATTTTGGTGCAACCACTACGTATCCTATATTAGAAAGTTACATTGCTGAGGAACATGGTCATCGGACATGTAAATGTCCAATGGACCATTAACAATTATGAAAGAAGCAATGTGGGAGCTAGAGAATGTGATGTGGGAGGCATACCCACAACTATTTTGAGGTTTTGATAAAAAGATTTGTAAATGTACATAATGTTGATGATGCATTGAGGACAATGGATAAATTAAGGGGGAGGAGAATGTAACACCTCAATTTTGATCCTGTAATGCAATTTTGTAAATATTGATGTAAAAAGCTAGAAGTTATAAACAAATGGTTCAGGGTGACCAAGGTAGTGTAAATATGTACATTTTCAATAATAATATAAAATCTTTGTTGATTGTAGAGAAAGAAGGACAAAGAGGGGATGGAGGGTTATCATTCCGCAAGTGGGTAAGTGATAATGGGATAAATAAAATTACCCTAGTGGGATTTAGGTTATATCCTTAGACTTAGAAAATTAATCCAAGGTTCATAAACCATGATTAAGAGACATGCTTTGATTAAGCATGATTTAATTATCTTAAGAGGGGATTAAGAGGGGGAAAGTGGTCTCATGTGGAGAAGCCACATGACAATCTAAAGTCATACTCATAAAAAAGTAATATTTTAGTTTTGGGGTAATAATTCATTCCTGTTGATTGGTATCGCTACCTTGGACTGCTCGGAGACTAGTACCAGAGAGAGGGGACCAGACCTAGAGACTTATTCATGCCATTAACCGTGGGGAAAATGGTGTTGAGAGGAGCTTGGCATCCATTTGTGTTCTCTAGAGTCCCAAATTTGGATACTTCATGTCTAACCTATGCTAGAGCATTGGAAGGGAATGGAGTCTTCCGAAAGGACCATTAACTCAAAGAAGGGGGCTTGTTCCTTGCATTGTGTAGGTTGATGGGGAATGAGAATTGAGGAATGTGATAATTGTGGAGGGGGTTTCTATACCAAGGGAGTTGCATGATTATTGGGATGTGTAGAGGTCTTGATGAATTTCTTTGCCCTCGTGAACCGATAGCGTCAACGTGGGGGTGCCCTTTGTCAAAGAAAGATATGGCTTGACAGAGAGCCTACCATAGGTAGAAACATCATTCACCTGCAACCAATTGGAGAATATCTATCTAAGTATTTCACTGTATACGAATTATGATGGCTATATCTGTATTTTCATATTTTATTTTATTGGTTGTAATTGTATATGTACATTATCTGCTTAAATTGCATGTAAAAATTAATATATGCATATGTTTTGTGTGGACCATAATGTTTAAATTTTGTTGTGTAATTGAATGAGTTTCTTGGTAAAATTGGGAAAGACATAAAATAGTATCGATATTGAGGATTGGGTCATTCCTTGTCATCCTAAAGGTATTACTCGACAAATCGGGTACGTTACAACCACCCACAAGAGCTCTAAAACTACCCATAGGAACTCTGTTTCTCCTTTGAACACTAAAACCACCCACGTGATCTCTACTTTTTGCTGATGGAAGAGTAATCGTGTCTCCAAACTACTTTGATTTATTTTTAGTGTTTCCTCCCCTAAATTCGTAAACTATCAACAATCTTCTCACCGTCTCGTTACCTAATTTTCCATTTATGATTTCCTCGATGTTATTAAAGGTTAAGGGAGTGAGGGTTCTCAACTCCATAAGCTTATTTTTATAGGGTGTCACTGAGAGAAGTCTGCCTTCATCTGGAGCATAAACATCCCTTGTTAGAGTGATAATCCAATGCTTGTTTCCCTTGTGATTTCTCGAGGCATCATAATAATTGTCCATCCATGGTCTAGAGAATTCACCTTCCTTGAGCTCGACTATCTCTACTATGATCACGATTACCATCACATTGTGCAAATTATCAAGAGGAGTGGTCCTCCTCCTCCCACATTTACACTCGTTAATGATTTACATGGGGAGGACAAGTATCAGCTTGAGATTTGGGTTCCTTTAAACACATTATCGTGCACCCAACTCGGGGGAGGAAGCATATACTTTCATGTACTCTAAAGCCATTATATATATATATATATATATATATATATATAATATACACTCAAAAGTTGAGCAAGGTCACCATACGTTAGAAAGAGGTCGAGTTAGAGAATTGGAGTCCTAGTTTAACTATCAGAGGATAAAAAAGACAATTAGATTACTAACATAGATACATTAAATTACTAACCCAAAACATTTTATGATGAAGGAATTTGTAAAATTTATGATACCAAGGTTTGATTAATAACATTTCATTTTAATTGGCCATGCTAGTATAGCGAAGCATTTAGACTAGTTCTTTATGATAGATCATTTATGTGAGGTTTTGGGAAGGTTCAAATCTTGTTCAATTGCAACAGGTCTTTTGGATCATAAGGTAGTTGTGCTTGAGTTGGATCGAGACAAAAATTTGAATGCCTACCATTTTAAATTTAATAGGATTTAGTTTGAAGAGGGCTCTTTTTGTACTTTGGTGGAAGAAAAATGGAAGGAATTTTTAGTTTCGGTTCAATTAGCTCATACAGCCTGCTTTATTAAAAAACTTGCTTCGCTAAAAAAGGACATAAATATTTGGGAAAAGGAAAGGAAGAAGGAGTCATTGAAGGAATTGGAGTTGTAAGACAGTGAATTACAATCTTTATAAGAGGAGGTTGATGCAGATTGTTTGTCTGATGCCAGGAAGGAAATATTGGTTATTTTATAGGTGTAGAAAGCTAAAATTCTCAACAAATTGAGGAAACATGGCAGTTAAAAACTAGAGATTAATGGCTAGAGGTGGGTGGCAACAACACGAAGTTCTTTCACACACATGCTAATCCGAGAAGGATTTCAAATTCTATATGGGAGCAAAATAATTTTGTTGGTGATGTTGGAATATTATTAAACCCACTCATAGCTTAGGATAAAATATTTAATCATTAATTGATTAAATTCCTACCCACTAGCTAATTAGTTGGAATCCACTAGCACCTTAAAGTCAACACATGCCATCTATACCCCAAGAATGCTTTATTTATGTTTTTGGGTTGATACTAACCACTTTATTGACTCCCGGAATTATTAACTACGCTTTCCTGCATATTCTTCCTTATTATGCTTTTATCCTTCTTTTATATGGATAAGGTAGTTAACTAGGAAACTGGTATCTTTTGTTTCCAACCCATCCTCGATGGTTTTCTCTCCATTTTTTAGTATTAGCATGTTTATCCATCACTCTGGACAACTCACTCGTGCTTTTTCTAATTCGTGAGGTCCTTGACTGATTTGGGAAGTGCTTTAGCCACCTATGGGGGTTTATCATATTTGGTAAGTCTACCTTTCTGAGCTTTATGAGCTATCTCCAAAAAAATTGATTTTTCCTATGAGGGATGTACTATTTATGTACACTATTATTCATCATTCTTCAATGGAAGGGTACACTCCAATATTCATCTCTTTATTCATGTGATTCAGTCTCTTTTCTTCTCTCTATTTTTCCTATGTATGCTTATGAGAATTATCTTAGTAGAAATAGCTATTTCCAGTGGTTCTTCTTATCATCTTTGCTCATATAATTGGAGCTAATATTTCTACATGGTATCATAGCACAAGGTTGATCAAGTTCTATAGAGTTGAGGAGGGCATACAGTCTCCTATCCCTCTACGAAGAAGAGATTATATAGCTTACAAGATTTTCTCCTAGTTTTTTTTGCAGGTTGCAGAGAGTATCTCCTAGAGCATATCAACAAATTCAATATGGAATAAAAAGTTCCTATACTATCTCCTTTCAACTATGTTGATTAGAATCCCAAGATGAGCGCATACTTGAACAGGCAATGTCTCTTTGAAGTCTCCATTGGTGCATTGAGCGAACCTAAGTCTTATGAAGAGAAGATTGATTGGCTGAATAATTTTGATAGAGATTATCAAATTTTGTGTTTGGGAATGTCTCCAAACATACATCATCTCTTAGATTCTATTGAATATCCATTTGAGCTCTGGAACAATTTGGACAAAGCTTTTGGTGTACAGGAAGTAGAAGATGAAGCATGGAGTGAACCCAGCATCTCCTCATGTTCTCTCTCTCAAGATTTCTTGGCCTCTACATTCTTTGATGAATTTGATCACGATGAAGAAGTTTCTCATACACTTAATTTGTTGCTACCCTCTTTGATTCGAATGCTTCCTCCTTCAATCAAGAAGCAAATATTGAAGAGCCATCTTTTTATGTGTCTCTTGAAGGTGATTCTTCTTCTTGTGATACTAATGATGAAAAAGAAGTAACATATGGAGCTGATATTGATATTGATGATGATCCATTCACCCACTCATTGTTCTCTATATCTCCTATCTTAGATTTCGATATCTATGTGCCAAATCCTTCACACTTTGTGCATACCTCTCTCATTGATGGTGTGCAACCTAGTGTCTTCCTAGATGTTTGCTTAGCCAAATCAAGTCCTATTAGTGTCATGCCACTTACCATAATTGATATCATGTGATTATGCATTTCCTCCTTTGCTCTCGGAATCAATACGCAGAGCCTCCTTGAAGATTTTCAACATCTCCTTCGATCCTCCTTTCATACTTCTACCAAAGAGGATTCTTTACCAGTGTATTCCCATGAGTCTATTGATATGCGTATATATGTATTTTGTATTCTTTGGAAGCTAGATCAATGCATGGAGGCCATGCATTCATACTCTTTGATCATTTTCCTTCTCTATGTTCCTACATGATCACTTGCACACATCCTCTATGTGTAACTGAAGTTGGAGACCTCATACATTCGCTTGGACTCTTATTTCACCTATTTGGAGCTAATTTCATCTCTATTGGTTCGAATTTCAAGTTGTTACATCATCTTGGAGTTGATTACAAATCTCAAGAGATTTCACATCATTAGATCTCAGTTGTTATACATGGTCCTACTTTCCGTCCTGTAACTATCCTTGATCCAAGTGAACAGATTTCTCTTCTTCCCAAGAAGAAGATTCCTCCAGACATCAGCATTTAGTTTGGAGAAGCATCAACAACATTTTTGGTTTGCCTCTCATGTCCTATCTTGAGGGAGGATTTTCCCCATGTGGTTTTTCCTCTTTCCTCAGCTTTTTGGACATAATAATTGACAAAGGGTGACCATAGACTTGTTGATGGGCCCTATATTCACATGTATTTTTGAAATACCATCATAAATTCATACTTAAATGGGGGTGTTGAATATTATTAAACACAATCATAACTTAGGATAAAATATTTAATCATTATTTGATTAAATTCCTAACCATTGTTCATGTACACAGGGTACTCCCAAAAGACCGAACACCTTGAGCAATCGCTTCACACAAATAGATCACAGATCAACACACTGATGTTTGTCACATGGTTAAAACCCTCGAGAGGGAAACAGTCCACAGCCCCAGCCAAATAGCTACTTGGATCAATTTATTATGCAAAAGAAAGAAATTTACATATGATCTTCTCATAATCGATCAACTAGCCAAGGACCCTCTATGCTCTTTAAATAGAGATCATAGACCAATCGGGTGTTAAGCCACAGATCAATGGTAGGTATGANTAACGGATATATTACACAAGTTGATCTTAACTAACTCGTAAGTGTCTAAATATCCTAACAACCACTAGCTAATTAGTTGGCATCCACTTGCACCTTAAAGTCGACACATGCCATCTATACCCCAGGAATGCTTTATTTCTGATTTTGGGTTGATCTTAACCACTTTATTGACTCGTAGAATTAGTAACTGTGCTTTCCTGCAGTTTCTGCCTTATTCTGCTTTTATTCTGTTTTTTCTGTGGATAAGGTAAAGCTAGTCAACTAGGGAACTGGTACCTTTTTTTGCCAACCCATCCTCCATGATTTTCTTACCATTTTCTAGGATTATCATGTTTATCCATCACTCTTGACAACTCACTCATACTTTCGCTAATTCGTGAGGAGCTTGACTAATTTGGGAAGTGCATTAGCCACTTATGGGGTTTTATCATATTTCGTAAGTCTACCTTTCTGAGCTTTATGAGTTGTCTCCATACAAATCCATTTTTCCTATGAGGGATATATTATTTATGTACACTATTATTCATTATTATTCAATGGAAGTATACACTCCAATATTCATCTATTTATTCATGTGATTCAGTCTCTTTTCTTCTCTCTATTTTTCCTGTGTATGCTTCTGAGAATTATCTTAGTAGCAAGATCTATTTCCATTGCTTCTTCTTAGCATCTTTGCTCATAGAATTGGAGCTAATATTTATACATGGCATCAGAGTGCAAGGTTGATCAAGTTCTACAGAGTTAAGGAGCGCCAGTCTCCTATCCCTCTCTCAAAAAGAGCTTGTCTAGCTTACAAGATTTTCTCCTAGCTTTGTTTTGCAAGTCGCAGAGAGTATCTCCTAGAACATATCAACAAATTCAATATGGATTCAACAGTTCCTTTAATATCTCCTTTCAACTATGCTTATTGCAAGCCCAAGATGAGCGCATACTTGAAGAGGCAATGTTTCATTGAAGTCTCCATTGGTGCATTGAGCGAACCTTAGTCTTATGAAGAGAAGATTGACTAGATGAATAATTATGATAGCGCTTATGGAATTATGTGTTTGGCACTGTCTCTAAATATACATCATCTCATATATTCTATTGAATATCCATTTGATCTTTGGAACAATTTTGACAAATCTTTTGGTGTGCATGAAGTAGAAGATGAAGCATGGAGCGAACCGAGCATCTCCTCATGTTCTCTCTCTCAGATTTATTGGCCTCTACATTCACTAATGAAGTTAATCATGATGAAGAATTTTCTCATATAGTTCATGATGTTGCAACCATATTTGATTTGAATGCTTCCTCCTTCAATCAAGAGGCAAATATTGAAGATCCATATTTTTTTGTGTTTCTTGAAGGTGATTCTTCTTCTTGTGATACTAATGATGAAAAATAAGTAACATATGGAGTTGTTATTGATATTGATGATGATCCATTCACCCATTCATTTTTCTCTATATGTCCTATCTTAGATTATGAGATCTATGTGCCAGATCCTTCACATGTTGTGCATACCTCTCTCATTGATGGTGTGCAACCTATTTTCTTCCTGGATGTTTGCTTACCCAAATCAAATCCTATTAGTGGCATGACACTTACCATACTTGATATCATGTGCTTATGCATCTCCTCCTTTGTTCTTGGAATCAATACTCAGAGCCTCCTTGAATATTTTGAACATCTCCTTCCTTCCTCCTTTCATACTTATCCCACAGAGGATTCCTTACCAGTGTATTCCCATGAGTCTATCGACATGCTTATATGTGATATTTTGGATTATTTGGAAGCTAGAGCAACCCATGGATCCCATGCATTCGCACTCTTTGATCCTATGCCTTCTCTATGTTCCTACATCATCACTTCCACACATCCTCTCTCTGTAAATGGAGTTGGAGACCTCATACATTCGCTTGGACTCTTATTTCACCAATATGGAGCTAATTTCATCTCTATTGGTTCGAAGTTCAAGTCATTACATCGTCTTGGAGCTAATTACAAATCTCAAGAGCTTTCACATCATTGGATCTCAGTTGTTCTACATGGTCCTAGTTTCCATCCTATAGATATCCTTGATGCTGGTGAGAAGATTTATCTTCTTCCCAAGAGGAATATTCCTCCAGACATCAGCATTTAGTTGGGAGCAGCATCAGCAGCATTTTTGGTTTGCCTCTCATGTCCTATCTTGAGGGAGGATTTTCCCCGTGTGGTTTTGTCTCTTTCCTTAGCTTTTTGGACATAGTAATTGTTAAAGGGTGACCATATCCTTGTTGTTAGACCCTATATTCACCTATATTTTTGACATACCATCATAAATTCAGACTTAAAGGGGGGTGTTGGAATATTATTAAACCCATTCTCAACTTAGGATAAAATATTTAATCATTATTTGATTAAATTCCTACCCAATAGCTAATTAGTTGGCATCCACTTGCACCTTAAAGTCAACACATGCCATATATACCCCGGGAATGTTTTATTTCCGATTCTGGGTTGATCTTAACCAGAATTAGTAACTGCGCTTTCCTGCAGATTCTACCTTATTTTTCATTTATCCTACTTTTATGTGGATAAGGTAAAGCTAGTTAACTAGGAAACTGGTATCTTTTGTTGACAACCCATCCTCCATGATTTTCTCTCCATTTTCCAGGATTATCATGTTTATCCATCACTCTTGACAATTCACTCATGCTTTTGCTAATTCTGGAGGTCCTTGACTGATTTGGGAAATGCTTTAGCCACCTATGGGGGTTTATCATATTTGGTAAGACTACATTTCTGAGCTTTATGAGTTGTCTCCATACAACTCGATTTTGCCTATGAGGGATGTACTATTTATGTACACTATTATTCATCATTATTCAATGCAAGGATACACTCCAATATTCATCTCTTTATTCATGGGATTCAGTCTCTTTTCTTCTCTCTATTTTTCCTGTGTATGCTTGTGAGAATTATCTTAGTACCAAGATCTATTTCCAGTGCTTCTTCTTAGAATATTTGCTAATATATTTGGAGCTAATATTTCTACATGGTATAAGAGTGAAAGGTATATCAAGTTCTACAGAGTTGAGGAGTGCATCCAATCTCTTATCCCTCTCTGAAAAAGAGCTTGTCTAGCTTAAAATATTTTCTCCTGGCTTTTTTTTGTAGGTTGCAGAGAGTATCTCCTAGAGCATATTAACAACTTCAATATGGATTCAAACATTCCTCTACAGTCTCCTTTCAACTATGTTTATTGGAAGCCCAATATGAGTGCATACTTAAAGTGGCAATGTCTCTTTTAAGTCTCCATTGCTGCATTGAGCGAACCTGACTCTTATGAAGAGAATATTGACCGGCTAAATAATTGTGATAGAGCGTATGTAATTATGTGTTTGGGAATGTCTCTAAATATACATCATCTCATATATTCTATTAAATATCCATTTGAGCTTTGGAACAATTTGGACAAAGCTTTTGGTGTGCAGGAAGTAGAAGATGAAGCATGGAGCGAGCCCAGAATCTCCTCATGTTCTCTCTGTAAATATTTCTTTGCCACTACATTCTTTGATAAAGTTTATAATGATGAAGAAGTTTCTCATACATTTCATGTTGTTGCTACCCTCTTTGATTCGAATGCTTCCTCCTTCAATCAAGAAGCAAATATTGAAGAGCCATCTTTTTCTATGTCTCTTGAAGGTGATTCGTCTTCTTGTGATACTAATGATGAAAAAGAAGTAACATATGGAGCTCCTATTGATATTGATGATGATCCATTCACCCATTCATTGTTCTCTATATCTCCTATCTTAGATTCTGAGATCTATGTGCTAGATCCTTCACACTTTGTGCATACCTGTCTCATTGATGGTGCACAACCTATTGTCTTCCAGGATGTTTGCTTAGCCAAATTAAGTCCTATTCATGTCATGCCACTTTCCATACTTGATATCATGTACTTATGCATCTCCTCCTTTGTTCTTTGCATCAATACTCGGAGCCTCCTTTAAGATTTTGAACATCTCCTTCCTTCCTCCTTTCATACTTCTATCACAGAGGATTCCTTACTAATTTATTCCTATGAGTCTACTGATATGCTTATATGTGATCTTTTGGATTATTTGGAAGCTAGATCAACCCATCGAGCCCATGCATTCACAATCTTTGATCCTATGCCTTCTTTATGTTCCTACATGATCACTTGCACATATACTCTCTGTGTAAATGAAGTTGCAGACCTCATACATTCGCTTGGACTCTTATTTCACCTATATGGAGCTAATTCCATATCTATTGGTTCGAATTTCAAGTCATTACATCATCTTGGATCTGATTACAACTCTCAAGAGCTTTCACATCATTGGATCTCAGTTGTTCTACATGCTCCTAGTTTCCATCCTGCAGCTATCCTTGATCCAGGTGAGCATATTTCTCTTCTTCCCAAGAAGAAGGTTCCTCCAAACATCAGCATTTAGTTTGGAGCAGCATCAACAACATTTTTGGTTTGCCTCTCACGTCCTATCTTGAGGGAGGATTTTCCCCATGTGGTTTTGCCTCTTTCCTCAACTTTTTGGACATAATAATTGTTAAAGGGTGACCATACTTGTTGTTGGGCCCTATATTCACCTATATTTTTGACATACCATCATAAATTCAGACTTAAAGGGGGTGTTGGAATATTATTAAATCCACTCATAACTTAGGATAAAATATTTAATCATTATTTGATTAAATTCCTACCCACTAGCTAATTAGTTGGCATCCACTTACACATTGAAGTCGACACATGCCATCTATAGCCCATGAATGCTTTATTTCTGATTATGGGTTGATCTTAACCACTTTATTGACTCCCACAATTAGTAACTGCACTTTCTTGTAGATTCTACCTTATTATGCTTTTATCCTACTTTTCAGTGGATAAGGTAAAGCTAGTTAACTAGGAAACTGGTATATTTTGTTGCCAACCCATCCTCCATGATTTTCTCTCCATTTTCCAGGATTAGCATTTTTTATACATCACTCTTGACAACTCACTCATGCTTTTGCTAATTTGTGAGGTCCTTAACTGATTTGGGAAGTGCTTTAGCCACGTATGGGGGTTTATCATATTTGGTAAGTCTAACTTTCTAAGCTTTATGAGTTGTCTCCATACAACTCAATTTTTCCTATGATGGATGTACTATTTATGTACACTATTATTCATCATTATTCAATGGAATAATACACTCCAATATTCATCTCTTTATTCATGTGATTCAGTCTCTTTTATTCTCTCTATTTTTCTTGTGTATGCTTATGAGAATTATCTTTGTAGAAAGATCTATTTCCAATGCTTCTTCTTAGCATATATTCTCATAGCATTGGAGCTATTATTTCTACATGGTATTAGAGCGCAAGGTTGATCAAGTTTTAAAGAGTTGAGGAGCGCATCCATTCTCCTATCCCTCTCTGAAAAAGAGCTTGTCTAGCTTACAAGATTTTCTCCTTATTTTGTTTTGCAGGTTGCATAGAGCATCTCCTAGAGCATATCGACAACTTCAATATGGATTCAAAAGTTCCTCTACTATCTCCTTTCAACTATGTTGATTGGAAGCCCAAGATGAGCACATACTTGAAGAGGCAACGTCTCTTTGAAGTCTCCATTGGTGCATTGAGTGAACATGAGTCTTATGAAGAGAAGATTGATTGGTTGAATAATTGTGAAATAGCTTAAGGAATTATTTGTTTGGGAATGTCTACAAATATACACAATCTCATAGATTCTGCTAAATATCCATTTGAGCTTTTGAACAATATGGACAAAGCTTTTGGTGTGCAGGAAGTAGAAGATGAAGCATGGAGCGAACCCAGCCTCTCCTCATGTTCTCCTTCTCAAGATTTCTTGGCCTCTACATTATCTGATGAAGTCAATTATGATGAAGACGTTTCTCATACAGTTCATGTTGTTGCTACCATCCGTGATTCGAATCCTTCCTCCTTCAATTAATAAACAAATATTGAAGAGCCATATTTTTATGTGTCTCTTGAAGGTGATTCTTCTTCTTGTGATACTAATGATGAAAAAGAAGTAACATATGGATATGTTATTGTTGTCGATGATGATCCATTCACCCATTCATTATTCTCTATAGCTCCTATCTTAGATTCTGAGATCTGTGTGCCAGATCCTTCACACTTTGTTCATACCTATCTCATTGATGGTGCGTAATCTAGTGTCTTCCTAGATGTTTGCTTAGCCAAATCAAGTCCTATTAGTGTCATGCCACTTACCAAACTATATGTCATGTTCTTCTGCATCTCCTCCTTTGTTCTTGGCATCAATACTCAGATCCTCCTTGAAGATTTTAAACATCTTCTTCCTTCCTTATTTCATACTTCTACCACAGAGGATTCCTTACCAGTGTATTCCCATGAGTCTACTGATATGATTATATGTGATCTTTTGGATTATGTGGAAGCTATATCAACCCATGGAGCCCATGCATTTTCCCTATTTGATCCTATGCCTTATCTATGTTCCTACATGATCACTTGCACACATCTTCTCAGTGTAAATGAAGTTGAGACCTCATACATTCGCTTGGACTCTTATTTCACCTATCTGGAGCTAATTTCATATCTATTGGTTGGAAGCTCAAGTCATTACATAATCTTGGAGCTGATTACAACTCTCAAAAGCTTTCACATCATTAGATCTCCGTTGTTCTACATGGTCCTAATTTCCATCCTGTAGTTGTCCTTGATCCAGGTGAGAAGATTTATCTTCTTCCCCAGAAGAAGATTCCTCCATACATCAGCATTTAGTTTGGATCAGCATCAACAACATTTTTGGTTTTCTTCTCATGTACTATCTTGAGGGAGCATTTTCCCCATGTGGTTTTGCCTCTTTCGTTAGCTTTTTGGACATAATAATTGTTAAAGGGTGACCATAGCCTTATTGTTGGGCCCTATACTCACCTATATTTTTGACATACCATCATAAAGTCAGACTTAAATGGGGGTGTTGGAATATTATTAAACCCACTCATAACTTAGGATAAAATATTTAATCATTATTTGATTAAATTCCTACCCACTAGCTTATTATTTGGCATCCACTTGCACCTTAAAGTCAACATATGCCATCTATACCCTAGGAATGCTTCATTTCTGATTCTGGTTGATCGTAACCATTTTATTGACTCCCGGAATTAGTAAGTGCGCTTTTCTGCAGATTTTGCCTTATTCTGCTTTTATCTTGCTTTTTTGTGGATAAGGTAAATTTAGTTAACTAGGAAAATGGTATCTTTTGTTGCCAACCCATCCTCCATGATTTTATCTCCATTTTCCAGGATTAGCATGTTTATTCGTCACTCTTGACAAATCACTCATGCTTTTGTTAATTCGTGAGGTCCTTGACTGATTTCGGAAGTGCTTTAGCCACCTATGGGGGTTTATCATATTTGGTAAATCTTCCTTTATGAGCTTTGTGAGTTTTCTCCATACAACTTGATTTTTCCTATGAGGGATGTACTATTTATGCACACTATTATTCATCAGTATTCAATGGAAGGATACACTCCAATATTCATCTGTTTATTCATGTGATTCGATCTCTTTTCTTCTCTCTATTTTTCTTGTGTATGCTTGTGAGAATTAACTTAGTAGGACAATCTATTTCCATTGCTTCTTTTTATCATATTTTCTCATAGAATTAGACCTAATATTTCTACATGGTATCAGAGCGCAAAGTTGATCAAGTTCTACAGAGTTGAGGAGCGCATCCAGACTCCTATCCCTCTCAGAAGAAGAGCTTGTCTAGCTTACAAGATTTTCTCCTATTTTTGTTTTGCAGGTTGCAGAGAGTATCTCCTAGAGCATATCAACAACTTCAATATGGATTCAAAATTTCCTCTAATATCTCCTTTCAACTATGGTGATTGGAAGTCCAAGATGAGTGCATACTTGAAGAGGCAATGTCTCTTTGAAGTCTCCATTTGTGCATTGAGAGAACCTGAGTCTTATGAAGAGAAGATTAACTGGCTGAATAATTGTGATAGAGCTAATGGAATTATTTGTTTGGGAATTTCTACAAATATACATCATCTCATAGATTCTAGTGAGTATCGATTTGAGCTTTGGAACAATTTGGACAAAAATTTTGGTGTGCCGGAAGTAGAAGATGAAGCATGGAGCGAACCCAACATCTCCTCATGTTCTCTCTCTCAGGATTTCTTGGCCTCTACATTCTCTGATGAAGTTGATCATGGTGAAGAAGTTTCTCTTACAGTTCATGTTGTTGCTACCCTCTTTGATTCGAATGCTTCCTCCTTCAATCCATAAGCAAATATTGAAGAGCCATCTTTTTCTAGTGTCTCTTGAATGTGATTCTTCTTCTTGTGATACTAATGATGAAAAATAAGTAACATATGGACCTGCTATTGATATTATTGATGATCCATTCACACCCATTCATCGTTCTCTATATCCCCTATCTTAGATTCTTAGATCTATGTGCCAGATCCTTCACACTTTGTGCATACCTCTCTCATTGATGGTGCGCAACCTAGTGTCTTCCTGGATGTTTACTTAGACGAATCAAGTCCTATTAGTGTCATGCCACTTACCATAATTGATCTCATGTGCTTCTACATCTCCTCCTTTGTTCTTGGCATCAATACTCAGAGCCTCCTTGAAGATTTCAAACATCTCCTTCCTTCATCCTTTCATACTTCTACCATAGAGGATTCGTTACCAGTGTATTCCCATGAGTCTACTGATATGATTATATGTGATCTTTTGGATTCTTTGGAAGCTATATCAACCCATGGAGCCCATGCATTCACACTCTTTGATCCTATGCCTTCTCTATGTTCCTACATGATCACTTGCACACATCCTCTCTGTGTAGATGAAGTTGGAGACCTCATACATTTTCTCGGACTCTTATTTCTCCTATCTGGAGCTAATTTCATCTCTATTGGTCCGAAGTTCAAGTCATTACATCATCTAGTAGCTGATGGCAACTCTCAAGAGCTTTCACATCATTGGATCTCATTTGTTCTACATGGTCCTAGTTTCCATCCTGCAGTTGTCCTTGATCCAGGTGAGTAGATTTCTCTTCTTCCCAAGAAGAAGATTCCTCCAGAAATCAACATTTAGATTGGAGCAACATCAGCAGCATTTTTGGTTTGCCTATGATGTCCTATCTTGAGGGAGGATTTTCCCCATGTGGTTTTGCTTCTTTCCTCAGTTTTTTGGACATAATAATTATTAAAGGGTGACCATATCCTTGTGGTTGGGCCCTATATTCACCTATATTTTTGACATACCATCATAAAGTCAGAATTAAAGGGGGGTTTTTGAATATTATTAAACCCACTCATAACTTAGGATAAAATATTTAATCATTATTTGATTAAATTCCTACCCACTAGCTAATTAGTTGACATCCACTTGCACCTTAAATTCAATACATGCCATCTATACCCCATGAATGATCTATTTCTAATTATGGGATCATCCTAACCACTCTATTCACTCCCATAATTAGTAACTGTGATTTCCTGCAAATTCTGCCTTATTATGCTATTATCCTGCTTTTATGTGGATAAGGTAAAGCTAGTTTACTAGGAAACGGGTATCTTTTGTTGCCAACCCATCCTCCATGATTTTCTCTCCATTTTCGAGGATTAGAATGTTTAACCATCACTCTTGACAACTCACTCATACTTTTTCTAATTCGTGAGGGCCTTGACAGGTTTGGGAAGTGCTCTAGCCACCTATGGAGGTTTATCATATTTGGTAAGTCTGCCTTTCTGAGCTTTATGAGTATTATCCATACAACTTGATTTTGCCTATGAGGGATGTACTATTTATGTAAACTTTTATTCATCATTATTCAATGGAAGGATACACTCCAATATTCATCTCTTTATTCATGTTATTCAGTCTCTTTTCTTCTCTCTATTTTTCTTGTGTATGCTTGTGAGGATTATCTTAGTAGGAACATCTATTTCCAGTGCTTCTTCGTAGCATATTTCCTCATAGCATTGGAGCTAATATTTATACTTGGTATCATAGCGCAAGGTCAAGTTATATAGAGTTGAGGAGCACATCCAGTCTCCTATCCCTCTCTAAAGAAGAGCTTGTCTAGCTTACAAGATTTTCTCCTAGTTTTGTTTTCCAAGTTGCAGAGAGTATCTCCTAGAGCATATCAACAACTTCAATATGGATTCAAAAGTTCCTCTACTATATCCTTTCAACTATGTTGATTGGAATCCCAAGATGAGCACATACTTGAATATGCAATGTCTCTTTGAAGTCTCCATTGGTGAATTGAGCGAACCTATGTCTTATGAAGAGAAGATTGACTGACTAAGGATTCCTTACCAGTGTATTCCCATGAGTCTACCGATATGCTTATATGTGATCTTTTGGATTCTTTAAGCTAGATCAACCCATGGAGTCCATGCATTCACACTCTTTGATCCTATGCCTTCTCTATGTTCCTACATGATCACTTGCGCACATCCTCTCTGTGTAAATGAAGTTGGATACCTCATACATTCGCGTGGACTCTGATTTCACCTATATGGAGATAATTTCATCTCTATTGGTTTGAAGTTCAAGTCATTACATCATCTCGGAGCTTATTACAACTCTCAACAACTTTCACATCATTGGATCTCAGTTGTTTTACATGCTCCTAGTTTCCATCCTGTAGTTGTCCTTGATCTAGGTGAGCCGTTTTCTCTTCTTCCCAAGAAGAAGATTCCTCCAGGCATCAGCATTTGGTTTGGAGTAGCATCGACAACATTGTTGGTTTTCCTCTCATGTCCTATATTGAGGGAGGATTTTCCCCATGTGGTTTTGCTTCTTTCCTCAGCTTTTTGGACATAATAATAGTTAAAGGGTGACCATAGGCTTGTTGCTGGGACCTATTTTCACCTATATTTTTGACATACCATCATAAAGTCAGACTTAAATTGGGTTTTGGAATGTTATTAAACCCACTCATAACTTAGGATAAAATATTTAATCATTATTTGATTAAATTCCTACCCACTAGCTACTTAGTTGGCATCCACTTGCACCTTAAAGTCAACACATGCCATCTATACCCCAGGAATGCTTTATTCATGATTATGGGTTGATCTTAACCACTTTATTGACTCCCATAATTAGTTACTGCGCTTTCTTGCAGATTTTTCCTGAAACTGCTTTTATCTTGCTTTTTTGTGGATAAGGTAAAGCTAGTTAACTAGGAAACTTATATCTTTTGTTGCCTACCCATCCTCCATGATTTTCTCTCCATTTTCCAGGATTAGCATGTTTATCTGTCACTCTTGACAACTCACTCATGCTTTTGCTAATTCATGAGGTCCTTGACTGATTTGGGAAGTGCTTTAGCCACCTATGGGGATTTATCATATTTGGTAAGTCTACCTTTCTCTGCTCTATGAGTTTTCTCCATACAACTCGATTTTTCCTATGTGGGATGTACTATTTATGTACACTATTATTCATCATTATTCAATGGAAGGATATACTACAATATTCATCTCTTTATTCATGTGATTTAGTCTCTTTTCTTCTCTCTATTTTCCTGTGTACTCTTGTGAGAATTATCTTAGTAGCATGATCTATTTCTAGTGCTTCTTATTAGCATATTTGCTCCTAGCATTGGAGATAATATTTCTACATGGTATTAGAGTGCAAGCTTGATCAAGTTCTATAGAGTTGAGGAGTGCATCCAATCTCCTATTCCTCTCTGAAGAATAGCTTGTCTAGCTTACAAGATTTTCTCCTAGTTTTTTTTTTGCAGGTTGCAGAGAGTATCTCATACATCATATCAACAAATTCAACATGGATCCAAAAGTTCCTCTACTATCTCCTTTCAACTATGCTGATTGGAATCCCAATATGAGTGCATACTTGAAGAGGCAGTGTCTCTTTGAAGTCTCTATTGGTGCATTGAGCGTACCTGAGTCTTATGAAGAGAAGATTGACTGGATGAATAATTGTGATGGAGATTATGGAATTATGTGTTTGGGAATGTCTACAAATATACATCATCTCATAGATTCGGTTGAAGAAGTTTATCATACAGTTCATGTTGTTGCTACCCTCTTTGATTCAAATGCTGCCTCCTTCAATCAAGAAGCAAATATTGAAGAGCCATCTTTTTCCGAGTCTCTTGAAGGTGATTCTTTTTCTTGTGATACTAATAATGAAAAAGAAGTAGCATATGGAGCTGCTATTGAAATTGATGATGATCCATGTACCCATTCATTATTCTCTATATCTCCTATCTTAGGTTCTGAGATCTATGTGCTAGATCCTTCACACTTTGTGCATACCTCTCTCATTAATGGTGCACAACCTAGTGTCTTCCTTGATGTTTGCTTAGCCAAATCAATGCCTATTAGTGTCATGCCATGTACCATACTTTATGTCATGTGCTTTTGCATCTCCTCCTTTGTTCTTGGCATCAATACTCAGAGCCTCCTTGAAGATTTTGAACATCTCCTTCCTTCCTCCTTTCATACTTCTACCACAGAGAATTCTTTACTAGTGTATTCCCATGAGTCTACTAATATGCTTATATGTGATCTTTTGGATTCTCTGGAAGCTAGATCAACCCATGGAGCCCATGCATTCACACTCGTTAATCCTATTCCTTCTCTATGCTCCTACATGATCACTTGCACACATCCTCTCCGTGTAAATGAAGTTGGAGACCTCATACATTCGCTTGGACTCTTATTTCACCTATCTGGAGCAATTTCATCTCTTTTGGTTCAAAGTTCAAGTCATTACATCATCTTGAAGCTGATTGCAACTCTCAAGAGCTTTCACGTCATTGGATCTCAGTTGTTCTACATGGTCCTAGTTTCCATCCTATAGTTGTCCTTGATCCAGGTGAGCATATTTCTCTTCTTCCCAAGAAGAATATTCCTCTAGACATCAACATTTTGTTTGGAGCGGCATCAACAACATTTTTGGTTTGGCTCCCATGTCCTATCTTGAGGGAGGATTTTTGCCCATGTGGTTTTCCTCTTTCCTTGGCTTTTTGGACATAATAATTGTTAAAGGGTGGCCATAGCCTTGTTGATGGGCCCTATATTCACCTATATTTTTTACATACCATCATAAATTCAGACTTAAGGGGTGGTGTTGAAATATTATTAAACCCACTCATAACTTAGGATAAAATATTTAATCATTATTTGATTAAAGTCCTACCCACTAGCTAATTAGTTGGCATCCACTTGCACCTTAAAGTCAACACATGCCATCTATACCCCATGAGTTCTTTATTTCTAATTTTGGGTTGATCTTAACCAATTTATTGACTCCCATAATTAGTAACTACGCTTTCCTGCAGATTCTACCTTTTTTTTTTCCAAGAAAAAAAAGCGTAATTTCATTCATCTTTCGAGATCAAAATTACATTCTGAATATTCACTGAAGCGTGAATTCTGGACCACCAAAAATTGGTTCCATTCGAGAGACTCTAAGGTCTTCTGTTTGGTGAATCAAAAAAGAGCATACACAGATGTTGTTCCAGAAAATATATGATCAGAACAAGGCTCTGTACATATGACAGCATAATAAAAAAATATGTCTATCGATGTTCGTGCTACTGCACTACCTTCTATCATTAGAGCCTATGTGCATACATAGTTGCGATCCAAAGAGACCGATCGCTCTCATAACTTATAACATTTACTATTCAAGCTAAAAACGCTGCTATCTTTGAAAACATCAGTAAATACAAAAATAATATCCAGCAAGACTATGAACGGAGCCGAAACTCCTTACCACTGTAAAAGGTATTGTTTACAATTCTTTTAACATAAATTAAAAACCTGCAAACTGCCATAATATAGACAGAAGATAGCCTATCGAGAATCAAAAGAGTTCCATATACGACCTGTGATAATAAGCCTGTTGTCTGCCTTCGTGAATTTCTTTCACTGTCCAATAACCTTCTGCCAACCTGAGCCCATCCTTAGAAGCTTTGTCCGCTTCCGTGTTATTTTCCCTGTACACATGCCTGCAAGTAAAAGAGTCAAGACGCTGAAGAAGCTGCCGGATGGAGTAAATAATATGAGAGAGTCTCAGATGCCTGCATTCTTGAGTCTGATTTATCCAGTTTATAACATTCAAAGCGTCTCCCATAAAATTTAATTCAGTGCATCTTTTTTCTAATGCAAACATCAGAAGAAATTTGAGGCTCATTAACTCTGCAAAATTATTTGTTCCTCCCCCAAGTCCCATAGACAAAACGAAGACATGTGACTCAGCAAGGTAAAGAACTGCTCCTCCTCCACACAGGTTGTTTTGTGCTGCCCCATCGAAAAAATCCCACGGCTTGGTTCGGTCTAAAGCCACTTCTAATTGCCTTCGTTCACGTGCATCCCTTAAGTGGACAGGAAGAGATTTGTAGAAACCCACAGCCAAAGACCCTACGATAGCTGGTAAGCTTGGAATATCTTTGAAAATTGCCTTATTACGAGCAAGCCATATCCCCCAGATGACCAGCAAAGGTAATGATTTAAGGTGTTTTTGAGGTGTCCTCCTCCACCAGGATTCCCAAGCTGCCCCAATAGAGTCCCCTTCCCAAAGACAATTGAATCCAACCAAAATGGAAACTTCCCTCCAGACCGCAGAAGAGAAACTGCAAGTATAGAACAGATGATGTGTGGTTTCCAACTCCCGTTTACACATCACACACCAGCCCGGCCCTTGAAATGTTCGCTTCTGAAGCACATCCCAAGTAGGTACCTTATTATTTAAAACACACCACATGAACAGCTTTGTTTTTGCTGGGCACTTAAGCTTCCACAATGGCCTCCACCACCAGACTTCTTCCCTTACATCCACCCCTGCACTTAAGAATAAGTACCCTGCCTTAGGAGTATAAGCACCTCCCGGATCAGCATCCCACACCAATGAATCCTCATGATCTGACAGAATAATATGAGCCCTCTCCAGTTCACTGATGTAATTCTCCACAAATCCAGTTTCCCGCTCCCCCAACCCTAAGGAGTTAGCTCTTCTCCAAAACTGAAGCCACGGTTCATCTGGCCGTGGAGCAGCAAGATGATTTAAAGATGTGATCCCTACCAGGCCGAGAGCCTCAATAACATCAGGTGGAAGAAGATGTTGCTGTGTGCACCCCACCCAGGGATCCCTACCAATCAAAACACTTTCCCCATTTCCAACATCCCAAGCAAGGTTGTTTTCGATCATATTAAAAGATATAACAATCGCTTTCCATATCACCGAACCCCCTGAATGGGTTTTCCTTAGATTTCTGATCCAGTCTAGCAGCCTCTCCCCAGGGAGATATTTCTGAATAATCACCCGCGTCCACAAACTGCTAGACTTCACCAGTCTCCAACCACCCTTAGCAGCCAAAGCTTTTGAGAAAAGGAATATGTCCTTTAGCCCCCAGCCTCCTAATCCTTTTGGGACAGCAATCCTTCTCCAATTAACCCAAGGAGTAGTCTGATCTTCCTTCTTTCCACTCCATAAAAACCTGAAGCAGATCCTCCTAATCCTTTCAAGAATCCCTTTCGGTATCCAAGAGAGGGCCATCCAATATACCGGGATGGCCTCCAGCACAGCTTTAACTAAAACTAACCTACCTGCCCGAGACAACCACTTGTGACTCCAGACCTTTAACCTTTTTTCAACCTTCCCAACCATCCAGATCCAGTCCTGTTTCCGATAAAGGTTTTCTTTCAGATAAAAACCAAGATATTTGAGCCCTTCATCCAATCCAGCTATGGGGAAAGGAAAAATCCTCGAAAGTTCAGCCTCCTCTTCCGTTCTTAACAAGTGGGTAGTCAAAGAAGATTTCTCATAATTTATCTCCATTCCTGTAGCCTCTGAGAAGAGTTCTAAGATCTTCTGCAAGACCCAGGTCTCTCTTCTGACGCCAGAACAAAAAACCAGCACATCATCCACAAAGAGCAGATGTGTAATATTTAAATTTGGAGCTAATTGTATCCCAGAGAAACTGCCCTCTGCTCTAGCTGCTCTGATTGCCCTGCTAAGACCTTCAGCAACAAGAAGAAAAAGAAGTGGGGACAAGGGGCACCCTTGTCTTATCCCCCTCTCCGCATGAAAAAAAGGCGAGGCCGCTCCATTAATCAACACCGAAAAAGAGACAGTAGTTATACAAGACATAATCCAACGAATAAAAGAGATTCCAAAACCAAGGTGGGTTAGAAGCAACCTCAAATAAAGCCAACTTACTCTGTCATATGCTTTGGAGAGGTCAATTTTTAAAATAGCCCCCTTCAGCCTTCTGGTTTTTAAACTATCCTGCAGATTCTACCTTATTCTGCTTTTATCTTTCTTTTCTGTGGATAAGGTAAAGCTGGTTAAGTAGGAAAATGATATCTTTTGTTGCCAACCAATCCTCCATGATTTTATGTCCATTTTCCAGGATTATCATGCTTATCCATCACTCTTAAAAACTCACCCATGCTTTTGCTAATTCGTGAGGTCCTTGACTAATTTTGGAAGTGCTTTAGCCACCTATGGGGGTTTACCATATTTGGTAAGTCTACATTTCCGAGCTTTATGAGTTGTCTCCATACAATCCATTTTTCCTATGAGGGATGTACTATTTATGTACACCATTATTCATCGTTATTCAATGGAAGGATACACTCCAATATTCATCTCTGTATTCATGTGATTCAGTCTCTTTTCTTCTCTCTATTTTTCTTGTGTATGCTTGTGAGAATTATCTTAGTAGCAAGATATATTTCTAGTGCTTCTTCTTAGCATCTTTGCTCATAGAATTGGAGCTAATATTTCTAAATGGTATTAGAGCACAAGGTTGATAAATTCCTGCAGAGTTGAGGAGTGCATCCAGACTCCTATCCCTCTCTGAAGAAGAGCTTGTCTAGCTTACAAGATTTTCTCCTAGTTTTGTTTTGCATGTTGCAGAGAGTATCTCCTAGAGCATATCAATAACTTAAATATGGATTCAAATGTTCCTCTACTATATCTTTTCAACTATGTTGAATGGAAGCCCAAGATGAGCACATATTTGAAGAGGCAATGTCTCTTTGAAGTCTCCATTGGTGCATTGAGTGAACCTGAGTCTTATGAAGAGAAGATTGACTCGTTGAATAATTGTGATAGAGCTTATTGAATTATGTGTTTGGGAATGTATCCAAATATACATCATCTCATATATTTTGTTTAATATCCATTTGAGCTTTGGAACAATTTGGACAAAACGTTTCGTGTGCAAGAAGTAGAAGATGAAGCATGGAGCAAGCCCAACATCTCCTCGTGTTCTCTCTCTCAGGAATTCTTGGCCTCTACATTCTCTGATGAAGTTGATCATGATGAAGAAGTTTCTCATACAGTTCACGTTGTTGCTACTCTCTTTGATTCGAATGCTTCCTCCTTTAATCAAGAAGCAAATATTGAAGAGCCATCTTTTTCCGTGTCGCTTGAAGGTGATTCTTCTTCTAGTGATACTAATGATGAAAAATAAGTAACATATGGAGATGTTATTGATATTGATGATGATCCATTCACCCATTCATTGTTCTCTATATCTCTTATCTTGGATTCTGAGATCTATGTGCCAGATCCTTCACGCTTTGTGCATACCTCTCTCATTGATGGTGCGCAACCTAGTGTCTTCCTAGATGTTTGCTTATCCAAATGAAGTCCTATTAGTGTCATGCGACTTACCATACTTGATACCATGTGCTTCTGCATCTCCTCCTTTATTTTTGGCATCAATACTCAGAGCCTCCTTGAAGATTTTGAACATCTCCTTCCTTCCTCCTTTCATACTGCTACCACAAAGGATTCCTTACCAATGTATTCCCATGAGTCTACTGATACGCTTATATGTGATCTTCTGGATTCTTTGGAAGCTAGATCAACCCATGGAGCCCATGCATTCACACTCTTTGATCCTATGCCTTCTTTATGTTCCTACGTGATCACTTGCACGCATCCTCTCTGTGTAAATGAAGTTGGATACCTCATACATTCTCTTGGACTCTTATTTCACCTATATGGAGCTAATTTCATCTCTATTGGTTCAAAGTTCAAGTCATTAAATCATCTTGGAGCTGATTACAACTCTCAAGAGCTTTCACATCATTGGATCTCAGTTGTTCTACATGGTCCTAGTTTCCATCGTGTAGCTGTCCTTGATCCAGGTGAGCAGATTTCTCTTCTTCCCAAGAAGAAGATTCCTCTAGACATTAGCATTTAGTTTGGAGCAGCATCAACAACATTTTTGGTTTGCCTCTCATGTCCTATCTTGAGGGAGGATTTTCCCCATGTGGTTTTGCCTCTTTCCTCAGCTTTTTGGACATAATTAATTGTTAAAGGGTGACCATAGCCTTTTTGTTTGGCCCTATATTCACCTATATTTTCGACATACCATCATAAAGTCAGACTTAAATGGGGAGTGTTGGAATATTAATAAACCCACTCATAACTTAGGATAAAATATTTAATCATTATTTGATTAAATTCCTACCCACTAGCTAATTAGTTGGCATCCACTTGCACCTTAAAATCAACACATGCCATCTATACCCCAATAATGCTTTATTTCTGATTCTGGGTTGATCTTAACCACTTTATTGACTCTGAGAAATATTAATTGTACCTTCCTGCATATTTTTCCTTATTCTGCTTTTATCCTGCTTTTCTGTGGATAAGGTAAAGCTAGTTAACTAGGAAACTGGTATCTTTTGTTTCCAACCTATCCTCCATCTCTCCATTTTCCAGGATTTGCATGTTTATCCATCACTTTTGACAACTCACTCATGATTTTTCTAATTCATGAGGTCCTTTACTAATTTGGGAAGTGCTTTATCCACTTATGGGGGTTTATCATGTTTGGTAAGTCTACCTTTCTGAGATTTATGAGTTGTCTCCATACAAATCGATTTTTTCTATGAGGGATGTACTAATTATGTACACTATTATTAATCATTATTCAATAGAAAGATACACTCCAATATTCATCTCTTTATTCATGTGAATCAGTCTCTTTTCTTCTCTCTATTTTTCCTGTGCATGCTTAAGAGAATTATCTTAGTAGCAAGGTCTATTTACAGTGCTTATTCTTAGCATCTTTGCTCATAGCATTGGAGCTAATATTTCTACATGGTATCAAAGCGCAAGGTTGATCAAGTTCTATAGAGTTGAGGAGTGCATCCAGTGTCCTATCCATCTCTAACAAAGAGCTTGTCTAGCTTGCAATATTTTCTCCTAGTTTTGTTTTGCAGGCTACAGAGAATATCTCCTAGAGCATATCAACAACTTCAATATGGATTCAAAATTTCCTCTACTATCTCCTTACAACTATGCTGATTGGAAGTCCAAGATAAGCACATACTTGAAGAGGTAATGTCTCTTTGAAGTCTCCATTGGTGCATTGAGCGAACTTGAGTCTTATGAAGAGAAGATTGGCTAGATGAATAATCGTGATAGAGCTTATGGAATTATATGTTTGGGAATGTCTCCAAATATACGTCATCTCATAAATTCTGTTGAATATCCATTTGAGATTTGGAATAATTTGGACAAAGCTTTTGGTGTGCAGGAAGTAGGAGATGAAGCATGGAGCGAACCCAACATATCCTCATGTTCTCTCTCTCAAGATAGCTTGGCCTCTACATTCTCTGATGAATTTGAGCATGATGAAGAAAATTCTCATACAGTTCATGTTCTTGTTACCCTCTTTGATTCGAATGCTTCCTCCTTCAATAAAGATTCAAATATTGAAGAGCCATATTTTTCTGTGTCTCTTGAAGGTGATTCTTCTTCTTGTGATACTAATGATGAAAAAGAAGTAACATATGCATCTAATGATGAAAAAAATTAACAAGTCATTACATCATCTTGGAGCTGATTACAACTCTCAAGAGCTTTCGCATTATTGGATCTCAGTTGTTCTACATGATCCTAGTTTCCATCCTGCATCTGTCCTTGATCCAGGTGAGCAGATTTCTCTTCTTCCCAAGAAGAAGATTCCTCCAGACATCAACATTTAGTTTGGAGCAGCATCAACAACATTTTTGGATTGCCTCTCATGTCCTATCTTGAGGGAGGATTTCCCCCTTGTGGTTTTGCCTCTTTCCTCAACTTTTTGGATGTAATAATTGTTAAAGGGTGACCATAGCGTTGTTGTTGGGCTCTATATTCAGCTATATTTTTGACATACCATCATAAAGTCAGACTTAAAGGGGGGTGTTGGAATATTATTAAACCCACTCATAACTTAGGATAAAATATTTAATCATTTTTTGATTAAATTCCTACCCACTAGCTAATTAGTTGGCATCCACTTGCACCTTAAAGTCAACACGTGCCATCTATACCCTAGGAATGCTTTATTTCTGATTCTGGGTTGATCTTAACCACTTTATTGACTCCCAGAATTAGTAACTGCGCTTTCCTGCAAATTCTGCCTTATTATGCTTTTATCCTACTTTTATGTGGATAAGGAAAAGCTAGTTAACTAGGAAACTGGTATCTTTTGTTGCCAACGCATCTTCCATGATTTTCTCTCCATTTTCTAGGATTAGCATGTTTATCCATCAGTATTGACAACTCACTCACGCTTTTGCTAATTCGTGAGGTCCTTGACTGATTTGGGAAGTGCTTTAGCCACCTATGGGGGTTTATCATATTTGGTAAGTCTACCTTTCTAAGCTTTATGAGTTGTCTCCATACAACTCAATTTTGCCTATGAGGGATGTACTATTTATGTACACTATTATTCATCATTATTCAATGGAAGGATATACTCCAATATTCATGTGATTCAGTCTCTTTTCTTCTCTCTATTTTTCCTGTGTACGCTTGTGAGAATTATCTTAGTAGCAAGATCTATTTCAAGTGCTTCTTCTTAGCATCGGAGCCAAAAATTCTACAGGTGAGATGATTATTGATCAGAGAAGTTTAAATTTGGAAGCAATTAATTATTTTAAAGGTATATGCAGTCAAGACAACATTCCTAATATGTAGCATCAAATCAAAGTTCTAAAACTTTCCCTAGATTATTTAGTGAAGTTGAAGGTAAGTAGGTTGGAGATGAAGTTGATACAAAGGAATTAAGAGAAGTTATGTTTTAGTTTACAAAATATAAAATTTTTGGGTATGACAGGTGGCCGACCGAGTTTTTTATTCATTTTTTTGAATTTTTGGGGTAGGAGTTGACTATGGTTATTAATGAATGACACAGTTTGGGTAAGGTTCCTAAGGATATTAATGCCACATTTCTTGTTCTAATACTTAAGAAAGATAAACCTGAGTCATTTAATGACTTAAGGCCCATCTCTTTATGCAATCTACTGTATAAAATTATTACTAAGGTCATTGATAACCGGATTAGATCGGTTTTAGGAAGTGGTATTACTAAAGAGCAGTTTGGTTTTTTACCAAAAAGGCAAATTATGGATGTTGTAGGTATTACCAAAGAGTTCCTTCACTTAGTTAAGTAGAAAAAGTTACAAGCATTCATTCTCAAAGTTGATTTAATGAAGTATGATCAAGTTGACTGGTCTTTGTTACGATTCATTCTAGTACAAATTGGCCTCCCTTATGAAGTCATGAGTTGGATCATGGAGTGCATCTCTTTAGCCTATTTTGTAGTGTTGGTGAATGGTTCACCGTCCTCTTCTTTTTGCAGCTCTAGAGGGCTTCGGTAAGGTTGCCCGTTGTCTCCCTTATTATTTTTCCTGATTATTTATGGTATCAATAGGTTAACTGTAGAAGGAAAGCGCAAGAAGAAGATAAAAAGTATTAGATTAACTCCTTCGTAGTATATTACCCACTTACTATTCGTGGATGATGTTCTCATTTCTGGAAATGAGACTAAGGAGGAATGGAGTTAGTACACAATGATCTTTACCTTATTTTGTGAAGCTTCAGGTATGTTAGTTAGTAATCATAAATCTCATTTCTCCTTTAACTGTGATGATGATGAGATTTCTGATCAGATTTTCTCCATTTTTCTGGTTCCCAAGTCTTTCATCAATGATGGCTTCAAGTATCTTGGTTTTTTATTTAAACCAAATTCTTATAGATTGAAGGATTGGAGCTGGCTAATTAGGAAATTTGAGAAAATAATTAAGTGTTGGTCCTTCAGATTTCTATTATTGGGTGATCACTTGGTATTGGAAAATTATGTGTTATAGAGCATTCTAGTTTATTGGTTTTCTCTTTTCTTATTACCTTCATTGGTCATTTCTCAATTGAGAAAGAGAAAGTTCAATTTTCTTTGGGCGAGAAATCTGGAGAAGTCAAAGTATCATTTGTTAGCATGGAAAACTGGCTCTCCCAAAGATTTTAGGTGGTTTGGGTTTGAAATAGCTGCACTGGTTTAATATATCTTTGTGCGCCAAAAGTATGTGGTGGTTGCTTTTTTCTCATGGTTTATTGAACAAGGTTTTATCTATAAAATACATTAGAACCAATTCTTTAATTCATTGGACTAGAGATCATGTTTTGAAGATGCAAAGAGCTTCTCACATTTGGAAACGTTTTCTTAAGATTTATCCGTTAATCAACAACCATCTCAGTTGGAAGGTGGGAAGAGGATTGTAGGTATTTGTGGGCACCGATGCTATTGTCGGTGTTGTTGGGAATGGTACGCTTTCATTTTCTCTCATTTATGAGTTACACAAAAGGAACATTTGGGTCCTTCCGCAGTTAAAGAATAATGATATTTTGTGTAGCGGATATTGGCTATTAGCTAGTCAATTATGTCTCCCAACTCGGTTTGTTAATGAATGGAACAATTTTACTTTCTCTCTTTCTCAAGCTTTGATTCTTCTAGATGATGGATATTATTGTTTGGGATCAAAACATAAAGAATGGTGAAGCTTCAGCAAAGTTAGAATGTAGTAGTGGAGAACAATAATATGTACTCTATCAATTGGTGGAACAAGTTCTTATGGAAAATCCATTCTCCTTTAAAGGTAAAACGCTTCTGTTGGTTGGCTTTGAATGACAAAATATTAGTATGGGAGAATTTAAAAGCTCGTGGTGTTGTTGGTCCTGATTTTTGTTTTCTTTGCAGGGAGGAAGTGTATTCATCTCTTCTTTAAGTGTTCCTTCTTCAATGCAATTTGGGAGGATTTATGCTTCAAGCTAAATTTCTCTTTTGATTGGACAATTGACGGTCTTGATGATAGTCTTCACAGGTGGTTTCAAAAGAAAGGAAAGTTTACTTTTTTAACTTTATGGGAGATTTGGAAAATGTGTAACATATGTATTTTTAAGGACGTTGTGCCTTCCGTGGATTCAACAGTGTCAAGGATTTGTGCAAATGTGATAGAATGGAACAAGATTGGAGTTTCAAAGACAACTAAGTCAGCTGTGAGGCCTTCTTTCCCAAAGGACATGCCAATTGGTTTTTTTGATGGTGCTCATAAAAATTGTTGGTGTGGAGGTGGTATGATTCTTCAAGTGAAAAAGGACCATATTATTAAGCTCAATATGGGAATTGGCAAGGGAAAAAATACTGTGGCCGAGCTTCTCTCTTTGTGGGGTTTGCTATGGTTTGCGAAAAATAGGGTTTTTGTTTTGTTTTTGGAAGTCTATGGAGATTCTAAAGTCAACATAGGTTGGGCTAATGGTTGTAATGATATGCATTGTTTGGGTTTATATGGGTGGATGTGAAGAACTAGTTTGTTATTTCAACACTTCCAAGCCTTATCTTTCAAGCATATCTACAAAATTTTCAACATGGCTGCAAATGCTTTATCAAAAGAAGCCGTTGGAGAGATGATTGGATACATTATGTATTCAGAGTATTTGGATAGTATTTTGGTGGATGCTCTATTGGACTTTTTATAAGTTAACTAGAGACAATACCGTTTTTTGGGCTAATTTTTGGAGTTTCTTGACATGTTGATAGTTGAGTAGTTTTGCTTCTCTCGACCGTAAAGTTGAAAGTAGTATGTGCTTATGGTTTTTCTATTGAATTGATACATATTACAAAGGGATAAGTATTACTTTGTAAGAAGATTATGAAATAACTTTTTTGATAGAAAAACACTAAAGAAAGAATGATATCATGTAACTTTGATTTCTTTTTTGAATAATAAGTTACATGTTTTTTTACAATTGAAAAAAAATAAAACATAACTTTATTGATTTTCAACATTTATTAACTTAGGAACATAACTTGATTAAGTTTAAAACATAACTTTCTTGATTTTCAACATATTAAAAAATCATAATTTTTTTTAATGTTAATTATTTTAAACATTAAATGCCATTTTTGTTGTTGATGAGAATTGTGATCTAGATTGGCAGATATAACCATTAGCAAACTTAAACCCAAGGCCCTTCATGTATGTAACATTGTAGAAAAACGAGGAGAAATGTTACATACAAGCGCTCATATTTATATTTACATTGAGATGCCTAGGGACATTCTGACGTTCATTGTTCGAAAGAAAAGGACTCCAGGGACTCGAGGAAAGGAAGGGGAGGAGGAAAGATGTTTGCCACAGCAGTCAGGTATTTCGCAAAGAAATCGAAGCCGAAGATGAGACCGGCTGATACAAGACTACCGCCTGAGCAAGCCATAGCGACCAGCACTGCTGTCTTCGACATTGTCAAAGCTCACGGCCCTCTCACCGTTTCAGGCACCTGGGATCGTGTCAAGGTATGCTTATTTTCAACTTTCGCCACAATCCATTTGCAGTTTTCTTTAGAAGGGATTCGAACTCTTGACCGTTGATATAACTGCCCTATCTTTTTGCTCAAACCCACTTGGCATGGTTCAGTGCTCAGGCATTAGAGCACTTGAACTTCATACCCAAAACAACATAATTTGGAACAGTACAATGGATGCACCTGGATCATGGCATCCACTGGCTATAATGGTGGGCTTTTTACCCAATCAGATGAGGTGATGATTCTTATTGGCATTGGAGATTTTTTGGGTTTTCAATGGGAAACCTAGAGAGGATGGATCAACCCTGCATTGCATATTCAACGAGCCCTGATGGAACCCATTTAACCTTTGGCCTTTTGTTTGAGTCTTTAGTGTGATTAGATTGAAACTGGAAATACAATTAAAAATGTTATTATTTATTTATTTTGAGCTGGCGAAGCTCATGGTGCAAATGTAGCTCCATGGTTGTTAGTCACCCATGTTTTCACTGTGGTATACAAGTCACTATGCATCTACTATACACTCATTTCCCCTTTAAGAAAAAGGTATTATGAAGGCATTTGGTTACAGCTCCAATGTGCCCAAGAGCCTGGTCTGGTCAGTGGACTTTGCTGTTTTCTGGTCAAATTATATGGTCGACAGAAAAATGAAAATGAACATGGTGATAGAAAGCAAAATGATATTGTTCTGTTTACTGTGATGTCCATTACTTGTTCCTTTCAAATAATTTTCCATCTAAGCAACATGGGTACGTGCATTCGGGGTCGGATTCTTTGTACCCGTATCCATGCTCACCCACGTATCGGATATGTACCCCACTGTACCCTGGGCGAATTTGGAGACATGCCCTGGTTTCGTGCACGTTGACACCGACTTTAGCATGAAAAATGCGTTTTCAACTAAGTTAAAATCCCCAATAAGGTTGCATTTAGGGTGGACTCAACAGGAAACCCTAAAACAAATTTTAGTGTTTCCCCCTTTACTGTATGCTCACTTTTACATTTTCAGTTTGGCTATGTGAGATTGGAAGAGACCAGCAAAAAAGAAGAGATGAAGGAGGGCATTGGTCGTTGTTTTTATTACAGGGAATTGGTGTCCATGCCAGCGGTGCAACATTTCATTATTGACTTCTTCTCTCCTCGCTTCTCATATTTTAGTTTCAATAAGTTTGAAATTTAAAATTTTTCTTTTTGCCATTTCCACACCATGTCTGGGAAGGGAAGGAATGGCAATGTTCAATGTGGAATTATGAACGACAATTGATGAATGGTGGAGTCTGGGCACTGGAATGATTTGAATCTAAAAATGAATTTGAGTCATTGCCCATTTACATTAATTTTAGTTCTTTTTTTCCATATATTGTTGTATATATAAAATTTGATATATGTATCCTTGACATACTCATGTCCACGGTATTGATAGGTGGTGTACTTGTACTCGCACCTGCTCTTATCTACCTGTTCCCTTGAAACTTAGTTTTCCATGTAATGCAGCCATTTGCCAAATATGCAGTCAGACCAAATGGTCTCTCGTGGACCACTATAAGATAATATAAGATAGTTTTATTAATTGTAAATTTTCCTCACCCTAGGTAAATTCCATCCTTATGTTCTCAAATAAGTAAACTTTAATTTGCAGAAATTAATTCTTCACATAGCAGCATTGAGTATTCACACAGTAGGAAAATGAAAAATTGGAAACATTAAGCAATTTACACACATATGTACTCCTTCAAAACAGCTTTTCATTAATACTTCACCTAGAAATTAATTCTTCACATAGCAATATTCACACAGTAGGAAAATGAATAACAGAAGCATAAAACAATTTACACACACATGTGCTCCTTCAAAACAGCTTTTGATTAATACTTCAAGGCTTACAAGGAAGCCACCACAGCTTCCAATGACATGCAGCTGTACGATACACTCAAGTAAAGCAAATCTGCCCACTGAAACTGAAAATCTGGACCCAGAAACCAGAAAATTTCCCTGCAATCTCACGGCCTCTTGTACAGCAGTCTGCATAACTCTATGGACTTGTTCCATACAGCTGAACAGTTATGTCCGTATGATTGTATGGAATCTGTATGGCTACACGAAAATCCACACGTCTGCACAAATTTGATAGTATGAATCCGTATGGCTGTGTGGATCACCTGTTTCTGCTGCTGTGCACTAAAATCTGCTGGCTGCGAGCTGGAATCTGCTTGGCTGCTTGATTGGGCTTCTCTCTTGTGCTCTAACTCTGCTCCTTTGCTGAGTTTTCTCACCTTCCGATGTCTTTGAGCAAAGAATGAATGTGTCTTTACCTTCTACTTTAACCTACCTTTATACTTTAGCTGAAGATCTAATATAGCAAAGGCCTAAGCTCAAAGTGAGATCAATGGTTAGATTAACCTAAATCATTAATGCATTAAAATGCACTTTATTACACTCAACATCTAATTAAAAGACTTTCACTTTATAAATAAAGTGAAATACAAAATAGATTAGACTTGGACGACTTCACACATGTTTGACACAAAACCTATGTGGAAGTTCTTGTCCGAGATACAAAACATCAACATTAATGTCTAACAAAATACCACAAAGTAGGTCAAAAGGATTAAGATTGTACATGATGTACATTTAGTGCTGGTACAAAGTGGGAGTGCCTAGGCATCTTCAAGAACAATGCTAAAAGCAGAAAGCAGCAAGGTAACAAGGTCTAAGAGCAGGCTAGAGACCAGCCATGAAATCTATAGCTAATAAGGCTAACTAAAGAAAAAAGTTAAAAGAGAGAATATAAGATAAGGTGTTAGTAGAATGAAAATTTTGAAAACTGAAAGGCTATGAAAATCTTGGTACTGATCAAAGAGAGGGAGGACGTCATAGTTTGTTGAAAATAGAAGTCAAGGATGGGTGAGGATGTTGAGAGCAATGTTATCAGAACCAGATTGGTCATTGGACCTGTCAAGCCCAAAAATATGAACCGGATTGAAACCAGGATAAAATCCGTCGACCAAAAAATACATAGAGGGGTTGATTCTCTTGATTAAATGCCAAATCCCATATCCTCATACATGACAGAGTCCAGTGGAAACATTGAAATCGTGAAATCTTGAAAATTGTTAACTCTGTTATATTCTGAATGTGATCTAAAATTCTACTTTTTCCATATGAAGTTCGATGAGGTTGGAAGTGGAACCACTCTCAAACATCCTGAAACAATTAATGGTAATGTTAAAAATTTAAGTAAAAGGATAGAAAATGAAAGATAAGGAGAATGGCATACTTTAAGAATTTAATATTACCAGTAATTACTAGGGTCTAGTGTTAGTTTTAGGCTTTTTGTTTTCATTTTTTTTCTTTTTTAATTTTTATTTTCATGGTTGACATACATACAGACTTGTACTTGACTAGTTGGTTTTGTACAAAAATTGCTTGTTAAGTCATTTAAATCCGGTTCCATACAAAATTGATCGATTTTGCGGGTTTCAGTCTGGTTTTGATAACACTGGTCGAGAGGCAGGCTAGCCATCAAAGTTGTCAAGTTTCGTGAAAGGGTTGATGCATTAGTAGATCATATCCTCCGAGGAGTTGCATGGATTGAGGGAGCTTGGTTGTATAATCTTGTTTGGGGACTTAGGAATGATGGAGTCATGCTCTTTTAATATTCGAGGTTTAGGGAACAAATCTTCTGATAGAAACCTAACTACTTTGGTAAACCTAGAAAGTAGTATGTTGGGATGGGGGAGGTCAACTATGGAGCCACCTAGAGTTGGTTTGTTTATTGGTATGGTGGTGTACGACCTATGACTTGGAATGACAACTCCTCATAGGCTTTGAAGAAGTAAGTTGACATGTTGGAGGAGGAATTTAGGAGGAAACTCAAGGCCTCATCGACTTGAGCATTGAGGTATCATGGCCTTTTGTTTGTCGCTTGTTACTTCAATCAAAGGGAGTGAGAGAAATATGAGGTGATCCTCTAGAGGGCCTTTGGTTGAGGTGTAACTTGTAAACTCTGAGATTGTACTTGAAAACCTCTCTCACAAAGAGAGCAAGGCATCTTTGGTCGAGGTAGCTAAAGAAGGTGGTAATGGAACCCCCTCGAGTCTTGAAATAGGTAGTGATATCTACCTTTGATCTCGTGATATAAGGGGCACCAAAAAATGGGATGCAATTCCTTCGCTAGCTCTTGTAGGTGGCAAAGATGACATATCTTGTCTAGCCATTGAAGGTGGTTATTGGTCTCCACCCAGGATTTGTGAGAATCTACTTGAAACTAACCCAGGGGAAGAGGGTATGCATCCAGTGTCTTTGTATGCAAGGAGGGTGGAAAATGAGGCCATCCTACAACTCCATAAAATGCTTCAAGTGAAAATCCATCTTTGGGTTGAAACCCTTCAAAGGTGCAATCTATGTTGTTTGGATGTAATGTTTGTAGATGTCCTTTTTGATAGTCTGATTCAAGTTCTGCTTAGATGATAGGAAGTGTCTTGGTGCATCTAGTGGGTACCTAAAAGGGGGTAGACGCCTTGGATGGATGGCCATAGAATGAAGAAGCCAAGAAGCCTCTAAGAATCAACTGTGAGAATGCCGAGGGGGGTCGACTATGACGATAGTGTAAATTTCCTTAAAACTCAATCTTGAGCTACACAGTATATTATTATCACCTTTTTTTATTACTGTTAACCACAAATGAGTTTCTTCACAAATAATGCAGCGAAAAATAAATATTGAGAAAACATATTGATATAATAGCAATCACACCAATAAAGACACCAATATTTTTGGGTATGGAAACCCCCGAAAAAATCGAAGATGGGGAAAACCAGTGCAACAATCTGAGAAGATATTTTAATAGCAAGATTTAGAACAATACAATCCAGAAAATTGATTTTAGCCAACCTAGCAAAATTTTACAATCGAAACTCACTGAGAAACCCCAACAAGATCGTACGACCCCTGCGTTAGCCCTACGTCAACATGTACGGCCCTAAGTCAGTATGTACTACCCCTGTGTTAGTGTACGACCTCCTTTGCGTCATCATACGACCCCTGCATTGGCGTGTACGACTGCTTGTGTCAACCTCTGCGTCACCTATACGGCTGCCTTGCGTCACTGTCACGACCTTTGCGATTTGCCTGTGTTGTCTTGTTGATCTTCAGAAAGATGATCTTCAATCTCACTCTGCAAAATTCTTCTTCAAACTTCTCTCTCACTCTTCGGCTGAAAAACTATGAGCAAGAAATCAACCTCTGGCAATGTGTGTGCCAAAGCAACTGTATGTGTGTATCCTCTCCACCAAAACAATCTCCTTTTAACTCAATGGCCAAGCGAAAACCTTAACTCTCACTATGGATCAATGGAAGAGTTCCTCCGGTGAGATCAATGGCTAAGATCAGCTTAGCCATCACTTAAATTATACTTCACTTGAACTTTATAAAAGTGCCTCCATTAAGTCAAATTAAAATTAGATCACATAATGCACTTTTTCTTAGTCTAAACTTTGGATAAAGGCAATGATCAATTTGTCTTCCTGTTTTATGTCTTCTATCAAGCAAGGACACATGCAAATGATAAAAGACCTTCCTTGTTGCCACTTTTTAACACCCCCTCTCAATGAGGAAGGGATTCGCTAGCAACCCCAATTTATCTTTGAACTTTACAAAACTGTGTTTGCAAAGTGCCTTGGTGAAAATGTCTGCCACCTGTTCATCTGTCTGAATGTACTCCAACCGAATGGTTCCTCTCTGTACATAGTCTCTCATGAAGTGATACTGGATATCTATGTGTTTGCTTCGGTCATGGAACACTGGATTTTCAGATAGCCCGATGCCACTCTGATTGTCATAGCGAACCACTGTACCCTCTAGCTCACACTTGAATAACCCTGAAAGCAACTTTATCAACCACATTCCCTCACATGCAGCGAAACTGGCTGCCATGTACTCAACCTTTGCTGAGCTCAATACAATAGACTTCTGCTTCTTGCTGAACCAAGAGATAACTCCTGACTCGATGCTGAAGCAACAACCTGAAGTGCTCTTTCGGTCTTCTACACATCTTGCCCAGTCAGCATCTGTGAAGCCTGCTAACTGTACACTCCCATTGCGCTCATAAGCCAACCGAACTCCACTGTACCTTTGATGTAGCAAAGCACATGCTTTGCATCTGTCCAATGTACTCTCCGAGGGTCCACCATGAAATGACTCAAAGAGCTGACTGCAAAGCTAATGTCTGGCCGTGTGTTGACCAGATACATGAGCGATCTGATAAGCTGATGATGCAATGTAGGATCAAACTCCTTTGACCCTGATGCATCAATCTTCCTCCAGTTGGAAACTAGAGGTATGGACATGGGCTTGCAATCCTCCATCTTGAATCTCTTTAAGATCTCTACTGCATACTTCCCTTGTCCAATAAGAAGCACCCATCTCTTTGCCAAACCTCCAAACCTAGGAAGTAATGCATCAACCCAAGGCCTTTCATCTCAAACTCATCTGCAAGGTTGGACTTGCAGTCGTCAATCGACCTCTCATCTCTTGTAAAAAAGAGATCATCTATATATAAGACTAGTATGAGAGGTAACTCACCTAACAAGAAGTACAAGTTGTGGTCAGCCTCACACCGCTGGAATCCCATCTCTCGTTGATAGATGTCAATCCTTGAGTACCATGCTTGAGGTGCCTGCTTGAGCACATAAAGAGCTCTCTACAACCTGCTTACATGCGTCTCCCCGTTCTCCACCTCGAACCCCTCGGGCTGCTCAATGAATACCTCCACCTTTATAACTCTGGTGAGGAAGGCGGCCTTTACGTCCATCTGATGAACGCGCTAACCCATCTTTGCTGCTAATGAGATAATAGTCCGAATAGAAGAATATCTGGCAACAGGGGCGAAGGTCTCCTCATAGTCAATACCTTCCTTTTGTGAATACCCCTTTGCCATGAAATGTGCCTTGTACTTCCCTAAACTTCCGTTTGCTGCATGCTTTACCTTGTAGATCCATCTGGATCCAACCACTCGTTTTCCCTCTAGCCTCAACACAACCTTCCATACTTGTTTTTTCATAATGGAGTCATACTCCTCAACCATATCCTCTTGCCACACATCATGTTGTGCGGCCTCCTTGAAACTGGAAGGCTCGGAGTTAATCAACTTTGTCATCAGTGCCATATAGCTTAAGTCTATCTAGTGGTTTGCTCCGTCTCATGGAGCTCTGTGGAAGAGTCACCTGCCTGGAATCCTAAACTCCTAAACTGTGCTCCTAAACCACTTAGGCCATGGCCTAGTGTCTATTTGCTGCGGCTCATCCTCTAAATCAATGACCAAAGGATATTGTCCACCTCACTCCCTTTGAATACTATAACCTATATCCCGTGTCTGAACCTGTACCTGAACCTGTGGCTCCTTCAACTTGACCCCCGAGTCTTGTGCTGGCTGCTCCTGTGTTGGTAAGTCCATAGATCTTCATAAGGCTCTGTCCTCATCAAATTGGACATCCTTGCTCACAATGATCCTCTTGCGAGCCGGAATATGTACTTTGTATCCCTTAGAAGTCTCGGTGTAACCAACAAGTAACCCCTTCTCATCAGAAGTGTCCAACTTCTTCTTAGTGTCAGCATGAATGTGACAATGTCAGCATGAATGTGACAATAGCAGACACTGCCTAATAGCGTAGATGACTCACATTTGGTCTAATGCTTGTGAAGACCTCCTCGAGTGTCTTCCTCCCCAAAGCTGTGTGGGGACACCTGTTTTGAATGTAAACTGCGGTGCTGTATGCCTCGACCCATAGGAATAGTGACAATCCTTGATCAAATAGCATGGCCTTGGCTACTCCTACCAATGTCTTGTTCTTTCTCTCCGCCACTCCATTCTGCTGCGGGGTATGAGGAATTGTGTGCTCCTTGATCCCCTTTGATGAACAAAACTCCAAGAACTATTGGAGGTATATTCACCCTCGTTGTCCGTCCTCAATACCCGAATCTTCCTCCATGTCTGGTTTTCCATGAGAGTCTGGAAATCCCGAAACCGCTCGAAGACCTCTGACTTGGCCTTTGGGAAATAGATCGAAGTCTTCCTGGAATAGTCATCAATGAACGTGACGTGATAACTATAGCCACTGAAATATTGGACACTCATGGGTTTGCAAATATCCGAATGCACCAAGTCTAAGGTCCCCTTAGACTTGTGCTCAATCTGTGGGAAAGGATTCCTGATGTTCTTCCCCAACGCACAACCCTTGTAGTGGTTATGCTTCTCCTCCTGTACCTGAAGAACTTGAATAACTGCCCGTCTCAAATGCCTCAGTGCTCCATGGTGTAAGTGTGCCATCCTCCTATGCCACAACTCACCCTGATTGCTGCTGCTGTTGACTAGAGCCTTTGCAGACTCGAAGTGTAGTTTGTACACCTTCCCGCTCCGGATCCCAATCTCTCGATCCAAACTCCTATTTGATCCCTTGGGCCTGATATACACCTTTCGATCTCAGAACTTCACTTGAAAGCCCTTGTCCTCCAAGGTGGAAATGAATATGAGGTTCTTGGTCCACCCCGAAACATACAATACGTCAACAAAATTGAGGGGTTTCCCAGACCCTCTCTGAAATGAAATAGTACCAACTCCCTGTGCTTGATACCATGCATCATCACCTAGCTCAATGTGGAGATTTACTCCACCCTCTTGCAAGCTCTTGAAGAACCTTTTATGTTTTGTCATGTGACAAGATGCTCCATTGTCGATGTACCAAATACTGCTGCCTTTGGTGCTTGCCATGCAAGCTGTCAAACAAAAGTCCTTATCGAAGTTTTTGTTGAATTCCTCCATTTTTGTAGAACCTGCCATCTGGGTATTGTTCTTCTTCTTCACGTCTGGGCACTGGGAAGCAAAGTGTCCTGGCTTGTGGCAAATAAAACATTTGACTTTGGACATGTCAATGTTCTTCTTACCACCCTCTTCTTCTTTGCCTTACCCTTGCTCTTCCCTTCTAGGGCTAGAGCTTCTTCATCCACAATTTGTGAGGCACTATTGGATGAACCTAAACCTTGATCCATACGGTTCTCTTCCTACACAAAGTCATCCCACAATCTCTACCAATCAGGGAGCTTCTCCCTAGCCACCACGCTTTTGACAAAGACGTGCCATGGCTTAGAAAAGCCATTGAGAGCTATCTGGACTAGCTCGTCATCTTTAGTCTTAGAGGCCATTACTCCAAGGTCGTCCCAGATTTGTTTGAGCCTTGTGAGATAAGGCACCACTCCTTCACCCTTGGCCATCTTGGTGCTTCGCAGTCTCTCCTGTAGCAGCATCTTTCGGTTCTCGTTCTTACTTTGGTAAAGGCTTTCCAAAGCTGTCCACATTTCTAATGCGGTGTTCTTTTCGGACATGTGAGGGACTCTGTGATCCTTCACCCCATCCAAGATAATCAACATGGCCCCAGAATCCACCTTTTTCCACTCAGCCAACTCTGCCGGATCTGCGAGCGCAACCTTCTTGAAGTCAATGTGCTCCTCTGCATCACTAACATCCAAGATCCCGACGATCCTTTCTTTCCATGTAGGAAAGTTCTGAGCCCCCTGTAGTCTATCCTCGACTCTCAACTGTACGACCATAATGAAGTGTACTTGTCAAACCCTAGATCTAAAACTTAAGGTTTGTGTCTTCAATAGATTTGCCCCTGATTTATCCAATATTACTGCTTTCTCTCAGATCTGCTCAGAAGAGCTCTCATACCATGTAAATTTCCTTCAAACTCAATCTTGAGCTACTCAGTATATTAATTTTTTTTATTACTGTTAACCACAAATGAGTTTCTTCACAAATAATGCAGCAGGAAATAAATGCTGAGAAAACATATAATAGCAATCACACCAATAGATACATCGATATTTTTGGGTATGGAAACCCCCGGAAAAAACCCAAGATGGGAAAACTGGTGCAGTAGTCTAAGAAGATATTTTATTAGCAAGATATAGAACAATACAATCCAGAAAATTGATTTTAGCCGACCTAGCAAAATCGTACAACCGAAACTCACTGAGAAACCCCAACAAGATCGTATGACCCCTGCGTCAGCGTACGGTCTCCTCTGCATCAGCATATGGCCCCTGCGTCAACTTGTACGAATGCTTGCGTCAACCTCTACGTCACCTGTACGGCTACCATGCGTCACTGTCATGACCTCTGTGATTTGCCTGTGCCGTCCTGTTGATCTTTGGAAAGCTGATCTTCAATCTCATTCTTTGCAAAATTCTTTTTCAAACTTCTCTCTCTCTTGGGCTGCAAAGCTATGAGCAAGAAATCTCCCTCTGGCAATGTGTATGCCAAAGCAACTATGTGTGTGTATCCTCTCCACCAAAACAATCTCCTTTTAACTCAATGGCCAAGTGAAAACCTAACTCTCACTATGGATCAATGGATGAGACCCTCCGGTGAGATCAATGGCCAAGATTAGATTAGCCATCACTTAAATTATATTTCACTTGAACTTTATAAAAGTGCCTTCATTAAGTTAAATTTAAATTAGATCACATTATGCACTTTTCCTAAGTCTAAACTTTGGATAAAGGCAATGATCAATTTGGTTTCCTGTTTTATGTCTTCTATCAAGCAAGGACAAATGCAAATGATAGAAGACCTTCCTTGTCGGCACTTTTTAACAGATAACATCATAAGAGTAAATTTCAAGAAAGGGATATTGATCCCTCCAAGGTAATGAGTCCCCGAAGATTTGAGTTATATGAATGAATAACACTAGATGGAAGATGACCTCTAGTCTAAAGGGATGGGTTGCAAACTCTGCTCGAACATGTGGTGGTAGACAATGCTCTTGCACCAAATGATCTGTATGAGGGGAGTTTGGATTTGCTTCTTATTGGCCAAATGTTAGATTTTGATAGTAGTATAACCGAGATCACTAAAAGAACGACAAAGCACAGAAACAAAATGAATGCAAAGCTCATTTAACCACGATGATAAGAACAATCATCTCCCAATCATAGACAAAGCTATTTGTCTCCCCCAATCTCACACCTTCCAATAGAGATCGATGTACATCCATATAGTAGTAGCACAAACCCAAAGAAAAGATGAGAGAAATCTCTCCAAAATGGAGAACCCTACAAAACACTCCTCCTAGCTACAGTAGTGATCTCCTTATAGCAGAGGTGAACTTGTCTTGTCTTATTGTAGTGTGTGTTAAAATGAGGAAGGTGCCCTTCTATTTATACACTATAATGCTATAAATTCTAATTTTAATTTGGGGCTAGCTTGATTGTTTAACTGGGGCCGACTTGTTATTTGTGCAATAATGAAATTAGAAAATGTATTTTAATTTTATTCTTTCTTGGGCTGACCTATGAGGTGATGCCTCACGCAGCTACTACATGATGTCTCCCTCTTAGCCAGGGAGGCATCATTAGTATTATCATATTGGAACACTTATGGATTTTATCAGTACATTAGAGTTATCTCAATCATCTTTATATCATAAGGAAGGTCTTCCGATACAATCTCAGCTTGTCGAAGTGTCTACAAAACAATCTACGTGCGTTCGCTCAATCCAGTTCGTCGGAGAACATGCATTAGCTCCATAAATTTGCTCAGTACATTGGGAAGTCATACGTGTGTCGGCTCAACCTAGTTCGTTAGGGAATATGCACTAAATCAACATACTTGAGCTCAACCTAGTTCATCGAGGAACATGCATGTACTCAACGTGCTTCAACATAATCCAAAGAGCTCCTTGTTAAAGCAATGTAACTGCGGAAGATATTCTATTTTGTATTATAATTGTTATAACCCCTTTTGGAGGTGTTGTTCCTTCGATTAGGGATGTCATTGATGTAATTGGTCATGTAAAGTCTTGAGGTAAAACCTCCGTTGTAAGTTGGGTCAGTAGTACCCACAAAAGTATCATTTAAAATGTAATTTTGAGTCTCCCAAGGCAAGTCGACCCTGATTGGGAGGTTAGGTCGACCCAGTTGGGTTATTTGACTTCTCCACTGATCAGTATAAATAGGAGAGGCGCCTCCCTCATTTGGAAAAGTAGCATAACTCAACAGTTGCTCTAGAGAGAGAGAGAGTAGTCCATCTGGGAGAGAGGAAGCAGTCCATTAGTATTCTTGGGGTCTTATGTCTTATTCTTTGGGTATTACACTGTACTTGGTTGAAGTCTATATCAAGGAAGTTTTGTTGGGTTTTCTTCTTGATGAGGGTTTCCCAAGATAAATCTCTGTGTTCTTTTGTGTGGTTGTGCTTGTCTTTCTTTCAGTGATCCTTTTGTATATGGTTATGATGCTAAATGTTTTTAGATCTTGTATAACCTTTGAAGTCTTAACATGGTATCAGAGCCACCCTGAAAGAAGTCTTTGTGCAGCTGAAACATTGATACAGCTACAACTACTGAAGATTAGGGTTTCATGCTTGAAAACCCTAGAAAGCAAAAACTAGTCATCTTGGGACTTTCGCTATAGCTAGAGATTAGAGAAGGCTCAGTATCTGAAACTTTGACAAGCCTAAGATGAAATCACGCTGTACCTTCCGTGCAAGTTTCAGCCTCAAATTCGCTATACTTCAGGAGATATGATTCCTCCAAATTGAGGTTCTAGCCTTCTCCATAATACAGTCATAAACATGTGACCTAGGGAGAATTGCTATATCTCTGGCTTGGAAGGCCCAAATCAAATTTCGCAAGATGTTGCAGATAGGGCATGGACTGTAGTTTTTTGTGGTCAGAGTTTCAGACCCTGAAGGTGAAATAGTGACACGTGGAAGTTTGTACAAGTTCGCTATGCTGAATAGTCCTTAAAGAAGTCTCCTTAGGAAAATTCACATAAGTCCCACTTGGAGAATCCAATTCTACTCTAACTAATGGGGTTGGAAAGAAGGTAGATCAAGCTATCTCAGGACGAAGTTTCAGACCCAGAGGAGCAGGAATTTCAGGGATACAACAGAATCAATATCAGGCAATTATGCAAAAGAAATTGAAGAAAATTAGGGCTTCCTGTTCTGGGCACTTTCCTCCACCAATTAGTTGAAAAAGGAGGACTATCAAACTCGCCTTAGAAGGGCACTTATGTCTATGGAGCAAGTTTCTCATTTCGTGGATCTTCAATTTTTGACCTAACACCACTGTCGGAGAAAACTAGGGTATCAGATATTTTGCAATTCTGTCCACAGTTTTCAGAAAATGAGTATGCTGCACAGCTCGCCTTGAAGAGGCGCATCTTTCTATTCTATCCCATTAGATTTGAAAGCTACCTAAGTTGAAAAATTAGGGTTTCTCTATCAAACCCTAGGCCCACCAGAAGCGGTCTTCCAGAAAAGCTTTCAAGCAAGCATTTAGTTGAATCAATCTCATTGGTAAGTTCTATCCTCTTGTTTTCCATTTGAGATTCTCATTTTTATCATGATGACAAATAGTACCAAGCTTGAGGACAAGCTTGAAGGAGCTGAGAACTCCCAAGCATGGAAGTATAGAGTGCTTCTCATACTTGAAGAAGCATGACCTGGAGAACTATGTCAAAGAAGAAGTTGCAGATGTAGAGGGAGTTGAAGGCAAAGCACAAGAAGGACTTAGTCAAAGTATTTTCGTCTCCATTAGATCTCACATGTATTTTCCTTAAAAACTCCCAAGGATATGTTCGATGCAATGACCAGCTTGGATGAAGGGAATAATATCAATAGGAAGATGACCTTGAGAACTCAACTCAAGGATGTGAAGATGCAAATGTCAGAAAGCATCTAATCTTACTTCTCAAAGATCAAGAAGCAACTTGAAGCAGTCGAAGAGAATGTGGAAGAAGGAGAGATTGTTATGATCACCTTGAATGACCTCCCAAGATCATGGGATTCATTCATTCAAGGAATATGTGCAAGAAGGAAGTTGATATCTTTCCACAGACCATGGGAAGAATGCACACAAGAAGAAGCTCGACTCATAACAAGAGAAGATGGGAGCAACTGAAGATCAAGCTCTCACAATTTACTCTAGAAGAAATCATAGAAAGAAGAAGGACCATCATCACAATAGAAGACAAAAGGAATTCAGAAGGGATCCGTTCAAACATTCGATGCTACACTTGTGATGAGAAGGGACACTACTCTAGAGATTGTCCCAGAAATAGAGGCTCCTTCAACATGAAGTCAAACAAGAAAAGACATCATGCTCACACCGTTGAAGATGATGAACTAACTAATAAAAGATTCAGAGAAGAAAATAAAGATTCTTCAAGTGAAGAGGAATGTGAATTCTACTGGTGAAGACAAAGATCATAGTCTTATCCATTTCAACATTAGATAAGAAAGATTTCTGTTAGTGACACTCATAACCAGTACACGGGTTCCCAAAATCAGATGATGAAGTAGAAGGCTCCAATTATTCTTGCAAGGACATAAGGATCAACAAGGAGTCCACCCACAAACAAACAAAGACAGGTTCCCAGAATCAAATGATGAAGTAGAAGGCTCCAGTTATTCTTGCAAGGACATACGGATCAAGAAAGAGTCCACCCACCAAACAAACAAAGATAGGTTCCTAGAATTAGATGATGAAGTAGAAGGCTCCAGTTATTCCTGCAAGGACATAAGGATCAAGGAGTCTACCAAACAAACAAAGATAAGTATTTGAATTGTCATTTCCTATATATCTAGTTGCTTAAATGACATTGTTTAGTTGTGTACATATCTATGTTCAAGGAAATGTATTATGCATGATAGAATGTTTGCATTAATGCACAATATACTACTAATATGCACGTGATGGCTAAGTGGCCTATGGTGCTATACAACATTCCATTGCTTCTTATCTAGAATGAAACCTCTTTGTTGACATATTGGGATTAGTGCACAACCTCAATAATGTTATGGTAGAGATGGAAGGCATCTAAAAATCTTCCGTGTGTACACGAGATATGGATGAATGTTGTATTGGCTAAAATAGTTGCATGGTTATATCTTTATGCATAAGAATTTGTCATTATGAATATGTATTGAAGATTATGAAATGTTTCTAACCATGCAACTGATTTATTTGACTTGTAGGAAAGATCGTGAACAATCACCTACAAGAAAAGAAGGATGAGACTTGTTTCAAAGTACAAGTGACAACAAAAGATTCACTCCAATAAACATACATGAAGATGAACCTAAAGCTCCTAGGGTCAGAGACACTGTGACGAAAGAGAGAGCTTTAGAAGAATATAAGAATCATGATATGACCTAAAGAGAGCGATAGATCCACCTCGAGAAGTGAAGACCATCTTGGGGACGAGAGATAATTTAAGATGGAGAAAAGTATGACAAAACTTCCAACGAAAGTAAGAGGCCTCGGATACACTCTAGTTATGTGGCACTGTTGAGTGACATCATTGATGCAGATCCTTCCATCTATGAAGAAGTAGCCAAGGAGAAATGGAAGAAGACTATGATCAAAGAATACTAGTTGATCATGGGGAATGATGACTAGGATGCGGTTTCGAGACCTGAAGGGAAGTTCATAGTGTCTTCCATGTGGATCTAAAGATCAAGTATGCAACAGATGGCAACATCAAGGGATACAAAGAAAGGTTCGTGGTTTCTCTCAGAAAGAGGGAGTAGACTATGGCATGACATACTCCATTGACTAGACACACTTCTCCAGTAAAGTAGAAGTGTATATCGGTAGAGAACCACATGTGCACAAAAGGCTTTGTACGAGTTCAGAAGGCACCCATGGATAAGCACATCCAATTACATGAGTAGCTGGAAGATCTCCTAAAGTGATGAAGATCTTAACCTTTGCTACAAGGTTGAAGATGGAAGCCTATAGAGGATGACAAGCTCACAGATGGGTATAAGAGGAACTTTTCAAGATAAAGGATCTTGGTATCCACTGACTTGAAATGGATACATAGAAGATCAGTAGTAGAGGATGCTGCTTGTCACTCCAGTACATACTGTTTTGATACATAGAGTACAAAATGCAGAGGGAGGATGATGCTCCGCTTCAGAGGGAGTGACTACAAAAGATCTCTGAGGTTGACATGGTATGACAGGATGGACAACTTTATGATGGACTAAGGATTTACCAAGAGTAAGGCGGGTTCCAACCTTTACTTTAAGGTTAAATGCGGAAGACTAGTATATGTCGATGACCTGACAAGAGAGGACGAACTCATTGTAGACGCAAAGAGGAAGTGCTAGAAAGAGCACCTCAGGATGACGTTTCAGTTTGGGATCAGGTGTGATCTCATGGCTCAGGTGTGTTACCCTCAGTACTGCTGAGGATCAATACATTGCAACATGATTCAGCCTGTAGCAAAGCAATATGGCAGGATTGTTTGATGTCGAGATAGATGTAATTGATATTTATTGCGACAACCAGAGATGCAAAGAACCCAGTGCTTCAAAAAGTCGGGATATGGTGTAGAGAGGAGCCGTGAAGCTCCAATATGTTCCTATAGATGAACAAGAAAAGAATAATGAGCCCCAATGATTTGGTCACTTTATAGAGAGCCTGGTCGTATCTTTGTGGGTACATGCCAATATGGTTGGTGACATATAAAGGGTGGATCCTAGTATTACTGATCGTATCACTAAGGGTAGATCCCAACATGGTTGGTGGTATCCTCACAAGGAAGATCCCAGGAAAGTTGGTCGTATCTTCAAATAGGAAGATCCCAACGAGATGTGGTCCTGCATTCATTTGCGGACATTGTGGTCTGGCATTCATTTGCAGATGTTGTGGTCCGACTTTCATTTGCGAATGTTGTGGTCTGGAATTCATTTGCAGACGTTGTGGTCCGACATTCATTTGTGGATGTTGTGGTCTGGCATTCATTTGTAGACGTTGTGGTCTTGCATTCATTTGCGGACGTTGTGGTCTGACATTCGTTTGTAGACGTTGTGGTCTGGCATTCATTTGCAGATGTTGTGGTCTGGCATTCATTTGCAGACATTGTGGTCCGGCATTTATTTGCGGACGTTATGGTCTGGCATTCATTTGTAGACATTGTGGTCCCGCATTCATTTGCAGATGTTGTGGTCCCGCATTCATTTGCGGATGTTGTGGTCCTGCATTCATTGGCGGACGATCCAACATCTTTTGATGCTGTGGGTGATTTCGCAATAAGTTGTGATGTTGTGTTTATTGCAGGTGATGTCTAGATAAGGATACCTGTATTGAGATGTGATGCTTGTGATGATGCAACGAGATGTGATACTCGTGATGATGCGATGAGATGTGATGTATGTGACTATGCGACGAGATGTGATGCGATGCTTATGATGATGCGACGAGATGTGATGCTTGTTATGATGTGTCAGGATACGATGCTCGTACGAATGTGTTCGTGACGTGATGATTGATATGTAATGCTCCGTGATGGTGATATTCCACGGATGATGATAATGTTGATGTAGTTGTGAAAACTTCCTATGACATATAGACTTACCAGTCAGTTGAACATTGTATTGTTGTGTTATAGAATACCTTCCTTTTTAAGAGGGAGTGTTAAAGAAATTAACTGCGGAAGATATTCTTATTTTGTATTATTATTGTTATTACCCCTTTCGAAGATGTTGTTCCTCCGATTAGGGATGTCATTGATGTAATTGGTCATGTAAAGTCTTGAGGTAAAAACTCCGTTATAAGTCGGGTCAGTAGTACCCACAAAAGTATTATTAAAATGTAATTTTGAATCTCCCAAGGCAAGTCGACCTTGATTGGGAGGTTAGGTCAGCCCAGTTGGGTTATTAGACTTCTCCACTGATTAGTATAGATAGGAGAGGCGCCTCCCTCATTTGGACAAGGAACATAACTCATCAGTTGCGCTAGAGAGAGAAAGAGTAGTCCATCTGGGAGAGAGGAAGCAACCCAATATTATTCTTGGGGTCTTATACGTTTTATTTTTTGGGTACTGTACTTGGTTGAAGTATATATCGAGGAAGTTTCGCTGGGTTTTCTTCCCCATGAGGGTTTCCCAAGATAAATCGTTGTGTTCTTGTGTGGCTGTGCTTGTCTCTTTCAGTGATCCTTTTGTATATGGTTATGATGTTATGATGCTAAATATGTTTAGATCTTGTATAACCTTTGAAATCTTAACACTCACTAGGACTATTACCACTAGTGAGTAATCGCTACATTATGGGCTACAACCTCATGATGACTAATGGGTTAAAACCTCATAACATCCACAAGGACTACAATCATACGAGGGCTCATAAGGGCTATAACTTTATGTGAGACTTTCATCGTGTTTGTATGGGCTGCAACCCATAAATTTCCCAACCACAAAGATTGCTAGGCACCAACCCAGTGACGAGTCTCCCATCCATAAGAGTTGCTGGGCACTAACCTAGTGACAAGTCTCCCAACCACAAGGATTGCTGAGCACCTACCCAGTGACAATTCTCGTAACTACAAAGGTTGTTGGGTACCAACCCTTGCATCATTGAGGAGTCCATATGTAATGACTTGACCCAGTTCATCGGGGAGTCCATATGTAACGACTTAACTCAATTTGCCGAGGAGTCCATATGTAATGACTTGCCCCAATTCATCGGGGAGTCTATATGTAACGACTCAACTCAATTTGTTGAGGAGTCCATATGCAATGACTCAACTCAGTACATCGGGGAGTCCATATGTAATGGCTCAACTTAATCTACCGAGTAGCCCATATGTAACGACTCGACCTGGTGCATTTGACAGTCCATATATAACTTCTCAACTCAATCTATCGAGGTGTCCATATGTAACGAGTCGACCCAGTACATCGAGGAGTCCATATGTAACGACTCAAATCAAACTGCCGAGGAGTCCATATGAAACGACTTGACCCAGTACATCGGGGAGTCCCTATGTAATGACTCAACTCAATCTACATATAACTTAAGTGTTCACACAAAATCACCATCCACAAGTGTTCACTCAGGACTCAAGACTTCACACATAATCACCATCACTGTCCACGGGTGTTGTCATGAATCCAACCTCCCCACCCTATCTCAGAGTATTAGGGAGTAACATCATCCTTCCCTCTTACTGAGGGGGACATTCTGCATCACTACCAAGCCTCTGATTTGTTGATAATGCCGGTATCTAGAGCCTCACACTCCTAACCAATACTTAGCACCTCGAGTCGAAGTAAGACTACACTTGAGCCATTCACCACTAACTGTGAGTGAACATTCAGCTTGATGCTAAGACTATGTCAACACCTCGAGTCTAAGCAAGACTACGCCCAATACATTCACCACTAATTGTGAGTGAACATTCAGCTCGATGTTGAGATAAGTTAGCACCTCGAGTCTAAGCAAGACTACGCCCAATACATTCACCACTAATTGTGAGTGAACATTCAGCTCGATGTTGAGAACTAAGTTAGCACCTCGAGTCTAAGCAAGACTACGCTCGAGCCATTCACCACTAAAGTATCAAGAGACTAGTCTCCCCACCTTGTCACAGGGTGTCTGAGAGCTCTCCCTCTGTACTGGAGCGCCCTCCTCCCTCTGCATTTAAGCATCCTACTCCTTCCTTTGTAACTAAACATCCTACTCCCTCTCTGGAGTTGTTTGCAGGTAAGATGTAAGTATCCATCTCGGTGACGACTAGGTACATCAAGGATCCTTCAACTCTCTGTATGGATCAAAACAACATCGCCAACAGTGTAGCCATGTATTCAAAGTCATCATGCTTGATCTGCTCGGGATCTCAACTGTGCTCTTTCTTAACTTAGGAAGACTTCATCAGGTTTTTGCCACATTATTCATAGGTGATGTAATAGGCTAGGATTCTCATCTCAAGGACTAACTCCCTGTCTCCTCATAAATCAACTGAGTAGCTCTCGTTCTTTAGGATTGACATACTCTAATCTATTTTCATGACTCTGGCCGAAAACCAACCGCTTTCCATAATTATCGAAGAAATGAATATCTGTAATAGAGAGACCAACATCTGTTGGAGCCTTTTGCTCCCAATCAATAATCTCTATATGAGATCCTTTGGGCCTATGGGTCATGTGTCCACATATAACTGGATGTATTAGGTCCTTGTCTTTCTTCTGTTACTGCTGAATAGTCATGACTTCCATCTAACTGCTTCGTTTGTTGCAAAAGTCATCCTTCTATAGTTTGGGTTGAGAGTCACGTTCTTCGAAGCTTTCCGCTTTTGATCAGTCTGCACTCACTCAATCATTGAATATCAGCGGGATCGCTTGTTCTTTAGAGCAAGTCTCATCATCCTTTTCTTTGTAGGCCATATCATATGGTCTTTTCCCTACAAGTCAAAACCCGTCAGATGGTTAGCGACATTGCATAATCAAATTCATCCAATGCAATGACAATAGTTCACACAAATACGTAGGTTGCAGGCATCTTATCTAATGCTTCTATATATATATATCCTAAGCACATATGGTAACTATTTGGATGCTTTCTATATCTAATAGAACATACTGTCAAGAGTGTGCACTACTCTAAGCATGTAAGAAGGAGATATCATCCTAGACCAACTCCACCACAGGCTTATGGTCTGTGGTGCAACATTATCGACTATTAAACAATCATATTAATGAGCCCGCTATTCATCAATAAAAGAACTATATCACATGCTCAACAAACTCCCTAATTCTAGGAATATAGATCTGCATATAAAATAAAAAACAAACAACTCTAATCTATAAGAGCAAAAAATCCAAATACTTACCTTTTATTGTTTTGTGGGTGGGCTCCCACTGCCTTCTTATATGAATCATGAGAGTCCTATGATCTTCATCTTATTGTTGGGAGTCCATCACAATCTGTATCTTCATATCATCGCCTCAACATAGGGAGTACCAGAAGAAGAACTCCATACGATCATCATTCCTTTTGTTTGAACCATGTCAGTGTACAACATAGTGACCGATCTTTTGACATCTGAAGCATTGGATATGAGAGATATCCTTCTTCATTTGTTCTATAATCTCCTCATCAACAATCTTAATGAGAACCTTAGACTTGGAAACCTCGTCAAGTCTATGTTCATCCTTCATGTTGATCTTCTTGACTGCAACTTGAAAACTGCTTCACAAACCCTAGCAGGAGCTAGGTCAAATTTGAAGTGTGGATACTTGCAAAACTGATTCCATAGGGACATGTGCCTTATCAAGGAGAGTTAGATACACCTTCGTTTCTCCCAGATCTGTGGACAAAATAACTAAAAACTGGAAACCCCTAGTTTCCTGATTTCGGCAGAGAATAGGTAAAAAATGAAAATTTTCGGATCTGAAATTTGCTTCCACAGATAGTTGCGCCCTACCAAGGCGAGTTGGAGAAAGATATGAACGAGCCAAAACAATGAGCAGACGAGATAGATCTATGGTGCCCTAGGTCTTGACCTCGACAGTATTAGGTAAAAAATTGAACTTCCACCAAACTGAATTTGGCCTCCATAGAAAGATGTGCCCTCTTATGGCGAGTTGCTCTATGCTTCTTTCGAGATTGTCTGAGGTTGAAATCACACCAAAATGTGGAGCCCTAGTTTTCAACAATGGCTTCTTTTAGCATTGCTCTGATACCGTGTTAGATTTTGATAACAGTATAACCAAGATCACTAAAAGAATGACAAAGCACATAAACAAAATGAATTGGAGCTCATTTAACGACGATGATAAGAAGAATCATCTCCCAACCATATACAAAGCTATTTGTCTCCCTCGATCTCACACCTTCTAATAGACATTGATGTACATCCAGATAGTAGTAGCACAAACCCCAAGAAAAGATAAGAGAAACCTCTCCAAAGTGGAGAACCCCAGAAAACACTCCTCCTAGCTGCAGTAGCGATCTCCTTGTAGCATAGGTGAACTTGTCTTGTCTTGTTGCAGTGTGTGTTAAAATGAGGAAGGCGCCCTTCTATTTATACATTATAATGTTGGAAATTCTAATTTTAATTTAGGGTCGACTTGACTGTGTAATTAGGGTCGACTCGTTTCTTGGGCCGACCTATGAGGTGATGCCTCATGCTGCTACTACATCAAACTAAATCTATTTGAAGTAAACTCATTCCCAGATGTCTAAACCGTAGAGGATTGTGGGTGTGATGATTGTATTTGAAAGGTACATCTTTGATCCAACTAGTAGTTGGCAGGTTGTCGAGCTTCGACAAAGTCTAGCACTTCGACTGCTTCGACTACTTTGGCTGCTTTGATAGGTTCTGCCTTCGACAGGTTCCACATCGGCTTCGACAAGTCCGAACCTTGACACAACTGACCTCGACAGGTCTCGCACAACTGTTGAACATCGATAGAATGTCTCTGTCTTCCAGTCGTTTGCGACAGTTGAACTTCTGAACCGTTATAACTTCTTTTGTAACTGAATGTAACGGGTAGTCACCCAAGCGTCTGAACATCGTATATAGGCCTATACACTAATGTAATAAACAATATTTTGACTCCTCCATCTTTCATGGAGAAGAAGTAATAAATTGGTTTGAATTTTTGCATATTGTCTGTATGTGTACTTTTTGTCGACCTAAGTGTATTCCTTGCTTTACTTGTTCTTCTTATATGCTTCCGCCATAACAGTACTTGACTCATTCGGTCGACTGTTGCCTCCAGCGTGCACCTGTGCACGACTTAGATCGTTGGTATCAGAGCAAGATCTTGTTCAGAGCTTAAGTTACATAAGCACCTCCATTAAAGTTATTTAACTTATGCCTGTTCAAACACACTCGCAAACTCAGCAACATAAGCAGACACTTCCTTCGACTTCAGAAAAGATGGTCGAAGAAGCAGACAATAGACATGCAACTGACGAGACATAACAACTCATAGAAAAAGCATTGGCTCGCCCATGGACCGAGATGTTCGTCTAGTTCAGCGAGATTCTCATGTGATTCACTTCGACATTTGGGGAATCCTCGACATGACCTCACTCCAATAAAATCAGCCCCTTCAAAGTGCAAATGAATCTGGACATACCGAACTTTGAAGGCAAGATTGACGCGGAATTCGTCGACAACTGGGTGCAACAACTGGAATCTTACTACTCAGTGAATCAACTCTCCGAAGCGGAAAAGATCACCATTGCATCCTTAAAAATGTCAACCTTTGTACATTGCTGGTGGGAGAATTTATCGACAAAGATGGTAAAAGAAGGCGATCCCATAGACACATGCGTAAAATTTGTCGAATATGTCCGAAAGGAGTTCTATTGGCCCAAGTATCTTGAACAACAGTATAAGAAGTGGCAGTAGCTAAGGCAATGGAAAGACCAGTTTGTACAGAGTTACACCGACGAGTTTTATTGACTCATGGCTAGACTTGGTGTCCAAGAAGAAGAGAAATTGCTTGTCCTGAAGTACGTCAGCGATTTATCCCTGTACATTCAACAAGAGATGGAGTTTTTGATTGTCAATAAGCTTGCAGATGCATTTCATTACGCCAATAAGCTTGAAGCTAAACAGAAAGGAAAAACACGTTTTGCGAACAAGCCAACAGGTCGAACATTCGACAAGAAGTTAGCAGCCGACTCTGACAAGTTCAAGAACCCTTCTCAGCCGACTCCGCCAAAGCCCGATCATCAAAAGAAGAACTTTCAGAAAGACAAGAGGGATTGCAACAAACAAGCTCCTATCGGGAAATGGTGTGATAATCACAGTTCAACATGGCATGATACGTCAGAATGCAAAGCTCGGAAGACATTTTTGGCAAAATTGTTGACATCCGACTTGTTTGACAGAACCCTGGTAGAATCTGATCCAGATGCATCAACTCTCTTGGCTTCGACCTCGACCACTCCGACAGCCTCAACTATTGTCGATGAGGAGGAACGAGAGTGCCTGTTCCATACACGGATACGGGTTTAGAAAGATCCATTACATCTGATCGTGGATAATGGTATCCAGAAGAACTTCGTTTTTGAAGATCTTGTGAAGAAATTAGGCCTTGCCACTACTCCAAATTCTCAGGCTTACAATATCGGTTGGATGAAGGATGAGAAAGAACTAAGAATCACATGCCATTGCCGACTCGCCTACTTCATTAAGCCTTTTGAAGATGAAGTACTATGTGATGTGGCATCACTTTCCGTAGCCAATGCACTGTTTGGGAAACCCTACCTATGGGATTGACACGGTACGTATCAGTCACAGCCTCAGAAGGTGATTGTCAAAATCCGAAATCAATGGTATGGCATACCAGAGCAACAACCCACATCAATGGTTGCTATGATATCTGCCAAACAAACAAAGAAACTTATCAATCATGCTCAAAAGTTCGCATTAATCATAATAAAGCCTCAACATTCCAGGAAGACTGTAGCAACAAGTCAACTCACCGACCAGTGCAGCTCCTGACAACAACAACAGATCGACCACATTCTTGAGGAATACCAGAACGTATTTCAAGCACCAAACGAAGTACCTCTGCATTGTTAGGTAAAACACTCCATTGAACTTGTTCCTGGTTCTTCATTACCTAACACATATGTTTACAGAAGATCCATTCTCGAAAATGAAGAGATTGGCAAGTAAATCTAGGATTTGATTGACAAGGGCCATATCCGCCCCAGCTCCTCTCCTTGTGGAAGTCCAGTCGTCCTAGTTCCAAAAAAAGACAGGACTTGGCGCATGTGCATCGACTATCGGGCTCTCAACAAAATTTTACTGAAGAATAGATACCCTCTTCCATGGATAGATGAACTCATTAACAATTTGAAAGGTGCTAAGTTCTTTACGAAACTCAACCTCAAGTCGAGATACCACCAGATTCCAATCGAGTCCACCGATGTATGGAAAACGACTTTCAAAACCAAGGAAGGATTATTTAAATGGTTAGCCATGCCTTTCGGCTTAACCAATGCACCTACAACCTTCATGAGATATATGGATGACCTTCTATGACCTTTCATCGGTAAGTGTGTCATTGTCTATCTCGACGATATCTTGATTTTCAGTCGATCATGGAAAGAACATGTCAAACAGATTCAACAAGTCTTCGACACTCTCCAACAACATCAACTATATCTGAACATTGACAAATGCTCCTTTGCGATGATCAACATCAAATATTTGGGGTATGTAATTGAATTTGTCGGCATTCATGTCGACTGAGAAAAATTACAGATCCTCAAAGAGTGGCCCATTCCTCAAAACATTCATGAACTAAGAAGTTTTCTTGGTTTGGTGAATTTCTATCGACGATTCATACTTGGCTTCAGCCACATCGCATGGCCTTTGAATCAGTTGACGAAAGGAAATTGGAAAATTGTCTTCAAATGGACACCGACATAGCAACAAGCTTTTGAACAACTCAAAAAACAAGCTTTGTACTGCACCAGTACTTGTTTTACTTGATTTGCATCAACCTTTTGAGATTGAGATGGACGCATCAAACTATGCCCTCGGCGCAGTGATCACTCAGTCAGGTCACCCAGTCGCGTTTCATTTCGAGTCTTTCAACAACACTATTAGAAGGTACTCGACGTATTAGAAAGAACTGTACGCCATTGTGCAAGCTCTTAAGCAATGGATGCACTACATTCTTGGCAAAGGAAACAATCATCCTCACCGACCATAAACCTTTGCAGTTCGTTTCGTGCCAGTTGAAACTACAGACAACTCGACAACTCAAGTGGATTAATTACCAGCAACAATTTCAGCTGGTAATTAAGTATCAGAAAGGCAAAGCTAATGTCATAGCCGATTGTCTCAGCAGACCACCCATTACTCTACTGTCTATAGTGATGAGTATGCAGGGTTACGACACCACTACTTGGCCACCATTGTATTCGGTAGACTGTGACTTCTCCGCAATTTATCGACAGCTTTCGACCAACACACTGTCTACTACCGACTACTTCCTGAAAGACACCTTGCTATACAACCTTGGACAACTTTGTGTACGACCGGTGGGCATCGACAAAAGCTCATTTGGGACACGCACTACAACAAGACTGCAGGACATTTTGGAGTCGCAAAAGCACTTGTTATCCTCCAAAAGTATTTTTACTGGCCTTCACTTAAATCTGATGTCAACAAGTACACTCGATCGTGCGTAGTTTGTGCCATTGCTAAACTGCCGAATCGACGACAAGGACTGTACACACCACTTCTAGTCCTTAGTTGACCATGGGAATCTATTTCTATGGACTACTTGATGTGATATCCTCCTACCAAACATCAACATGATGCGATCTTAGTAGTAGTCGATAGATTTTCCAAGATGGCTATACTCATACCATGCAAGAAGACTACAACAACACAACAGATTGCTCAACTCTTCTTTGAACATGTGTGGAAACATTATGGTTTTCCGACGACCATTATTTTTGACAGAGATGCTAGATTTGTCAGCACCTTTTGGCAAACTCTCTGGCAACATCTCGACACGAGACTCTCTTTGTTGACAACCTTCCATCGACAGACAGACGAACAAACAAAAGTTGTAAATCACTTAGTCATACACTTACTTTGCATGTACAACCACAAGCATCGTCGAACATGGGATGACAACCTTCCATACATCTAGCACAACTACAATCATGCTCAACACAGTTCCACGGGAAAGAGTCCATTTGAGATCTGTTACGGATTTCAACCCTCAGCTCCTTTCGACTTAGTCAGCTCCTCGACACAGTTGACCGACACCGATTTCGAAGGACGAGAAGTGGAGAAAGCATTGAAGTTCAGAGATCAAATCTACAACATCCAGAAGCAAGCACAGGAAATGTTGCAACGAGCCAATGCAAAAGTTAAGGTTCGACACGACAAGCATCGTATTCCTCATTCATTCCAAATTGGGGATCAGGGCTGGTTACATCTAAAGAACAAGCTCTTCATTGGTCCATGTAGAAAGATGAAACCTTTGCGATATGGTCCATATAGTATCCTTAAACAGATTGGAGAAAACGCTTTTCAGCTCGACATTCCTGCATGTCTTGGCCTACATCCGGTTTTTAATGTAGATCTACTTCGACCATACTATGCACCATTGTTGGAATAGAACGACTTGCAGACAACAGAACCCGAAGACATCCATCCAGATGTTTAGGAACCTCTTCTTTGCGACACCATTGTGTGACGACACATATGCCATACAAAGACGAACTCCATACCCTTGTCTCAAGTGGCTAAAGCTAGGCAACTCCCTGCACAAGGAAAATGGTACTTTGCTACTGAAGTAGCCAACAAGTTTCCTCCCCTGACTGAATACACAAGGGAGACCATTGTTTCTTAAGGAAGGAGGAATGATCCAACCAACAATTGGCAAGTTGTCGAGCTTTGACAAAATCTATCACTTCGACTGCTTCGACTACTTTGACTGCTTTGACAGGTTCTACATCGGCTTCGACAAGTTCGAACCTTGACACAACTGACCTCGACAGGTTTCGCACGACTGTTGAACATCGACAGAATGTTTATGTCTTCCAGTCGTCTGCGACGGTTGAACTTCTGAACCATTATGACTTCTTTTGTAACTAATCGTAACGAGTAGTCACTTAAGTGTCTCAGCATCCTATATAAGCCTGTACACTAATGCAATATACAGTATTCTGATTCCTCCATCTTTCATCGAGAAGAAGTAATAAATTGGTTCGAATTCTTGCATATTGTCTGTACGTGTACTTTCTGTCGACCTAAGTGTATTCCCTGCTTTACTTGTTCTTCTTATATGCTTCCTCCATAACAATACTCGACTCATTTAGTCGACTGTTCGCCCCAGCGTGCACCTGGGCACGACTTGGATCAATCTTGAAGAGATGAACTAGAATTGGATTTGGAAGCATTTTCTCTCCAACAGGGTAAGTGATCCATACCTCTTGTTGAGTTATGGTTGGAGGGCTTGACACTTGTTGAAATGTAGGCAATGGTGATCTCTATTTCTCCCATGTGGAAGTAAAAGTGGAAGTTGGAGGGGGGCACTCTTAGATGTATTGAAATTCATAACCTTGGTTTTATCCTAGTTGATAGCTAATAGTCAAAGGTTGCAAATGTTGGATAGGGCAATAATATATCTTTTCAAAACTTTAGGTGAGGAGGTTAGAAGAATCAAGGCATTAACAAAGAGGAGAGATATCAATACATGGTTGCAGCAAGAGTAGTGAGGTGCTCTACAACCTAGCATGGGGGGGATGTTTTCGTAATATGTAACATAACACTATGTAATAAAAAATCAAAAGTAATTTAAAAAATTCATGTCGGCTTATCAAATAAAAAATTAAAACCAAATAAAAAGTAATTAAAAAAATCCACGTCGTCTCCTAAAATAAAAATTTAAAATCTAAGTTGCACAAAATGTGGAAATGTGTACAAGTTTCAAAAATGAGTACGCTTGAAAACGTGATCTTCCCTGAAATGGGTACGTCGGGGGAAGCAATATATATATAGTTTTTTAAATAACATTGTATATCACAAACAAATAAGAATGAGAGGTTAATTTGTAGGTAGGTTTAGAAACGATTTCAAGGTAAATTTGTTTTCGTTTTCCATAAACTAGGGGTTTTTTAGATTTCCTATGGGTCCCAAGCCACTCACGGGCCCTTGGAGGTTTCCGAGAAGTTTTCGAGTTTCCACGAGTTTCCGGTACCGATACGTGGGCATTTTAGGAGTTTCGTGCAACATAGTTTAAAACCAAATAAAAAGCTATGAAAAAAATCCATGTTGGTTCATAAAATAAATGGGCCCTTGGGGGTTTTTGATTTTCCACGAGTTTCTGGTACCAGTACGTGGGCATTTTAGGAGTTTCGTGCAACATAGTTTAAAACCAAATAAAAAGCTATGAAAAAAATCCATGTTGGCTCATAAATTAAATAATAAAATGTAGTATAAATCTATCTTAAACCCAAACCTATTTAGCACTGAGAGTGATCGAAATTTTTATGGTGTAAATACTTTTTGGACATGTAAACAGTTTAAGATTAAAAAAAAGTACACCTCAAGAAATTGGATCCCTCTCTGGGCTTGATAAATCTAGGTTTAAGATGGATCTATGCGGGTTTAGAAGACACCCATGATTGTCTTTAATGTGTCCACAGGGAAAGAAGTCAAGGTTATCTAATATCGATGCAAACCCCTAAAGAAAGATAGAGTTGGCGAGAGGGGGGACCTTGGCTTAACTTGAATGGCACTTTGGATGAAATTTGAAAGACCATGTGTGTATGGAGGAGTTGACCGATGACCAACTCCTACCATCCAAAGATATCCAGTAGGAGGGTCTATGAAATGACTGTCATGGAGCATCTAAACAAGGCCTCTCTTGATGTTGTGTTAAATGTCTTTTGAAATTCTATGAAAGAATAGAAGACTTTTGAAGAGTGATACGGAGCTTCCTTCATAACAACCTTGAGTGTGAAAACATGGTTAGTGGATTGGTACTATGGGTGGAGGCTTGCTTGATCTCTAGCTCTAAGGTGCCTACTCTCCATCTCATTTGAAAGCCATAAATGAAGATTTGTCGCATATGGTTTTTAGAATGTGTGCCACAACATGATTGTTTGATAGTTATTGGAATCTAAGCTAGTCCTTGATCCAAAACTTGGGTGAATAGTGTGTCAGGACCATGCTTGAGGAAACCCAGTGCAAATAGTGTGGTTAAATAGATCGACATTGTTGGAGTTAAGAGAGTGAATACCATGCTTAAGGAACTTGGATTGGAAGCCTTCCTCATCAGTTGTCGCAAGTGCTTCAAGTGTCACAAGGCCAAAAACAATTACCAACATTAAACAATCATTTTAACTGAGCAACAAGTCACCAAACAATTAATGTTACGAGCACAAGAAAGTGTCACAACAAAATAAAAAAACCATTGGATGCCTTTGATCCCCCTATTTAATTTTGGGTTAGATCAAGATCACCAAGCAAATAATTCCAATTACTAATTCCAAAGTGCTACAAGCATATAAAATTCTGTGCATATACTTCCAAAAAATTTGTAGGGGCTTTTTGCAACTCAACTTTGAAGTAAGACTATTAAAGACTTGTTGAATAAAAAACTGGATTCAGCCAAGCAACCTTGATTAAAAAAATTTCAAGACCTTACAAATTTAATATTAATACTTTGAGCAATAATGAAGATCTTTGAACGTTAAAACTTTGATCAATCAATCACTGAACGTATGAATCTCATAATCAAATCAACCACACAATTCATTCATCCACATGAGACAAGATATACCCTGGGAAAATCCTTTTAATATAGAGGATGAAAAACCCTGCAATTCTTTGAGTATAATAGATAGATTTGCAGAGAATGGTTTTCAGAATACAATAGCAGATTGCACGATAAGAGAGAACATGAAGTAGTAGAGAATACTAATCAACTGTGATGATCTTGCCATGTGCCCAACACATTAATAACAAGTCAAAACTAATGCCATGCAGAGAATAGTGAATGCTTGCATCATAGGATGCTTCCAATGCATCATAATTGTGCCTTGCCTTCACTGGTGCCAAGTTGGTTCCTTGGATTCTTCTCCATGCAAGAAATAAGCGCCATACCTTCAAACTTGGTCATTAACTGATAGTTAACTGTCATTGGAATGAACTCATTATCTTAACTGGATGTTGATCACTTAGTTAACAGGCTAACATAAGTGTCATGGTGCTTTAGCTCAAGTGTGCTCATGCAAAACACTTTATAACTGAAGTGTCGTCTTTTGATTAACTTAAGTGTAAACACTTAATTTACTATTATTAACTTTGCATAGACCACTGTGAGTTACTTAATTAACTGAAGCACACATTGAAAATCTAACTGAAGCTTTTACAATTCAAGTTTCACTTAGACATCTTTAGGCAATTCAAATTCTCTTATGCATTATCTTATTTATTGCTGATCTCTTTATCTTACTGCATGGTCTATATGTGTTAACATTAATTCATCTTATCATATTATACTCATAAGAATTATCACATGTTATGATTATATTACAATACTCTCGGACCATATAGTCATTGCTAAAGTAATTCACTCTAGGGGTAGCTAATCCCTAAAGGAGACTTAACAGCAATCTGTTACCATGGTTAGTAATATATCACATAACAACTATGCTTCAACATGCAAAGCATTTTACCTCTATAACTGGAGGCCCACCTCAATGGGTATCCACTCTCTGGATGACCACATGAGAATCAATGACTTGATATTAACCACAAGTCCGACTTGGTATTAACCAGAAGTCCGATTTGATATTAACTAGAATTCTTCAGTCTTGATATTAACTGCAAGACTTTACAATTACAACATCACCACCTCAAACATATGAGGATACTTAGGACTTGATATTAACCACAAGCCCGACATGATATTAACAGCAAGTCTGGAGAATGACTGCTGATACTGTACATTTAACAATAAACACTAGTAAGTTGCCTTTCTTAGTTCAAGTCGATTTATCCAAATTTATGAGTGATGAAAAGATTGCTTGACACCCTTTAGCATACCCCTTTACTTGCCTTCTTCATATGAGAGTGCCTTAGGTTGCTTTCTGTGCATGTGTTTCCTTTTACAAAAGAGCGATATAAATGAAATGCAACAACAATATCACTATGCACCAATATTATCACAAGGCACTAATAAACACCAAGGCACACACACATGTTCTAGAGACCCCTCATTCAATTTCAAGCGAGTCTATGACACAATACCAGAAGTTTCTATTTGTATTAAGTGTTTTGGATCCTCCTAGTGGTTTGCAAGAGATGAATACCTTATGACTTCTGAAACAACTTATACTCACAAACTTCAAAGTGCTAGAAATTCTTATAAACTCATTTACAACTTTCTCAAATATTCTTATACCCTATTTGACAACAATTACAAAGTTTTGTTAGATGATATGCAATTTTACATCTTTATAAAAAAAGTGCAAAATATTCCCTTTTTAGGGAAAACTATCACCTCAAATATAGTTGAACACTAACATCCCTTTATAATCCATTATTTTGAGAAGCGACACTCTACACCCTAAATGTAAAGACTCACTCATTATGTAGTATGTCTTAAGACTTGATTTTGGCAAGGTATTATCCTTCAAAATTCTTTACCATTGTTACAATTTCAAATATAGATCTTTTACCACCAATACAATTTCAAATCCTTTACTACCAATACTATTTTAAATACCGATATGTTACCACAATACAATTTCAAATATTGACAAATGGAAACGTTTATTACAAGATCTTTACTGTATGATTGTTTTGATTAACCATCCAAACCAATTTGCAATATAACAAGAAAAGTTGCTCTTTGATGCCTCAATGTGTGATAAATATTAAATGCAAATCATTACTAGGGAAAATAGACTTCCTTACATCAAGCATTGTCACTTGGTTCAATTGTCACTATGGATCAATATCTTCCACAATAGAATGCATAATCACAGATTAATATCTTGTTAGTTTTTCAAGCATATATATATTCGAGCAAAGTGTTTACTGTTCTTTTACTTTTCTTCCACTTTAAACAAAACTTAGATCTTTAAATCAACAGATAGATGAACACTTGAAATGATAACCAGCAGTAGAAGAAGTACACAAATAAGATCTCACACATGCACAAGAATTTACCCTGGAGAAACCCAATATGGGATAAAAACTTCAGCAAACAATCTTCCTTTATTGTAAATAATATGTAAGATCGAAATACAAACTTTCCACTATGAAATATGCTTGAGAGAGTGACTGTAAGACCAACCAGACACCAAGATACTTCGCTGCCCTCTTACTGCTATTATAAATCAGCAAGTCAATAAAATACTTTGCTGCCCCGTAGACTGTGTAAAACGAACCAGCAAGACAAACTGGTGCCCTCTCTTTGCTGTGTAAATTCAGCAATAGAAAAGTTTTACTACACTGCCCTCTTACACTCAAAACTGTGAGAATGATTATATATTTTAATAGACAGCAGGTGAGATTAATTTATAGGCACAAATTCCAAGAGGACTCGTTATGCAACTTTGACTTAACTTGAGACTTAAAAAAAACTTTAATTATTCTTTTAGATTGACGTAGATAACTTGGGTGCATGGAAAGACACATGAGATCAAACTAAATCTAAAATTAGATACTCGAGTTTACAACTGGCAGAAACTTTGAGTTCGTAACTGAAAGACGAGTACACGGAAAGCTAACTGAAAGTTACTTCAGTTCTCAACTGAAAGAGTCTTTGAGTTCTAAAAAATAGATTAGGCAGTTAACTGAAAAGATACTTTAGTTAACTAAAATAGATAACTGAAAGTTAAATTAGATCTGGAATTTTCTTTAGTTAACTAACTTAAAAACTCCACTAGACTTTTGCATGGTTGTTTATTACTTTAGTTAACTAAAATAATTAATTGTAAATTAATTTAGTTCTTTAGTTAACTAACTCAAAACTCCACGAGACTAAAGCATGGGAAGACAACTCGACTTGTCATGACTTAACTGAATGATGCTCTCAACATCGACTTAAGACTTAGACTCAAAGAGACATATTCATGGTGGATGAATTTATTTGTGCCAACGCACTAGATCAATACATTTATTTGCATAAGGAAGATTGTTTGTTTCTAGCTCATAGGAATTTTACATTCAACCTAAAACTTTTGCTAGATGCCTTGGCTTTTGCGAAATGCTCACAAGGCTTCCTGTCTTGACTTTTGGCGTAGCTCACAAGGCTTGTTCGTTCGCCTTGACTTTTGCCATGACCTCACAAGACTTACCGACTTGACTTTTGGTATGGCTCACAAGGCTTGTTCATTCGCCTTGACTTTTGCCATGACCTCACAAGACTTACGAAGGCATTATCACTTTCGTTCTGACTTTTGTCTTGGCTCACAAGGCTTGTATGTTCACCTTGACTTTTGCCATGACTCACAGAACTGGTTAATCTCCAAGTCTCCCTGGCTAGCTTCAGGGTGGTCACTTATGACCTCAGACCTTAGAGAATGCCTACTGATGCTGATTTCAACATATCTCCCACAACAGGGATTAGTGGATCTGTTGGTCATTTCTTTTTACTATTTGCTGCCATAAGAGCCCAACAATCAACTGCCTCAAAATACCCCTTGTCAAATTTCAAACTATTATGTACTTGTAGTTCTCCCGTTACAATATAACAACTAAACTATATGCTATCCTCATATGCTAATTTTTATAGGCATCCTTTGGTAGCATGGATGGGACTTGTATATGCAATGTTTCTTCATATTCCAACAACATCTATAGGATGAGATAAGACATGATAGTGACAATAATAACATATCCCTAATTTCTGGGTTTCGGCTTTGGCATAACTTTATCTTGATCATGTGAAACACAATAATTGCTGCATCGTTGAGTACAACGTTACACTAGCAGCAATCTCTTTGTTTTCTTGATAGTCAGTGATTATTGACCTGAATGATCCTCCTCATATTGATGATAGATCCACTTGTTGTACAATGGAATTTGTTTGTTAAGCGCTCCGATAATCCTCATCGAGGAATTATAACTGGAGATTCATGCATGTTTTAAATATCTGTTAGTATGAGAGGAAGCCATGTTTATAAGATATGTAGAGGAGTTTGAACTTGTGACCCGTGATATAAATGTGTGCTCCTTCATTTAACAGACTGTAAAATCAATCACAGTTTGTAAATTGCTTTCGATGACATAGCTTATCCCACCCAATGCTTGTGTTTGCCTAAATTTTGTGGTGTTGCTAAATTCAAAATTGATTAACAAATGTATAAAATGTGTCTGCTGTGTCCTATTGCCAATCTTATATCTGTTCTTTCACAACTGCTAAAGAAAAACATAAATTATGGAGCTTTTAGTACTGTATATTTGTCTCATTGAGAAATGCATGTTTGTCCTGCTTTCTTGCATTCTGAAAGTTGACATGCAGCTCCACTATATATTTGCATTCTTCACCAATGAGTATTCTTCATTGGTTGGACTCCTTTGTAAGCATACATTTTATGCAACCTGCATAATTTAGAATTGAAACCTTTTGAACAGGGCAATATCATGTCATGAAACTAATTGCCAAAATATGCTAAATAAGTTCAGTTCTTGGAATCTGGATCAGTGGGGCAGCTTTATTTATGCATGCCTTCCAAGGCATATTAATGGAGATATGCGTGTGTTGCAGCGGCAACGTTTTCCCAAATTTTTAAAAATTTTGGACCCTTTTTTTTAAATTCTATCTGGCCTAGATTTGCTTCTGATTGCTGAACTTTGTTATCCTCTGCTGCAATTTTCGATCTTTGAGGTTAAATTGAGTTAAATTGTTGAATGACTATCTTTGTCTGTTGATGCTTGTGGATTTGAACTTGATGCTTTGAAGTTTCGATAATTTCTTTTTTCACTATCGGAAGTCTTTTGAACTGTGAGTCAGGGTTGTAGTCGTCTACATAGCCGCCGTTGCGGAAACTTACTTACAAGTGACCCGATCCAAAGCCTTGTTTTTCGCTTAAGTGCTTTTTGTTTTATTTTATTTCGGCGTTTTGTTTCATCACCGTCGGAGAGTTAGTCCTTTGTGTTGCCGCCGTTTCGGCTGGCAGATTGCAAGCACTCCGACGGAGGCCTTTAGTTTTGCCGATCCCGCAGGGTTTTTGATTTTGCTTTTCTTGTTATTGGGACTGTGTTGACTTTTGAGTGGGGGATTAGTTTTTGGTTGTCCCGATCGGCGATGTTCTCGGATTGCCGCGGAGTCCGTAGTCCATTTGATACCCCCGCCATTGCGGCTTCGGATTGGACTAACCATCCGCCATTTAGCTGTTCCTTTCGTCGATGGTCTGTTTTGATTTTCTCCGATTTTTTACTGGTCTGCGGNTCCCCCCGCCATTGCGGCTTCGGATTGGACTAACCATCCGCCATTTAGCTGTTCCTTTCGTCGATGGTCTGTTTTGATTTTCTCCGATTTTTTACTGGTCTGCGGAACTTTTGGTTCTTATAACGCCTGCCGTTGCAGCTTCCAATTGAACTAGTCATCCGATGCTACAGTGGTTCCGAGGTCCGAAGCTGCAGTTTAGTGTTATCTCGCCGACGTTTTTATTGTGCCGCGGAACCCATAGTATGTCCGTTGCCCGCCGTTGCGGCTCTCTGATGAATTAACCGCCCGATGTCTTAGTTGTTTTGCCGTCCGACAGAAGCTTTTTCCCGCCGACTTTTTTCGCCGAGAGATATATATATGGGGGATGGTTATTATTTTATTGTTTATCTTTGTGAATTCGCGTCTGCCTTCGTCCTCACTGTCGAACTGTGCATCCGTGCTTAGCTGTCGGGATTTCGTGCGTTTGGGGTGCTGCCGTGGATTTTTCAGATCATCACATCGACTACAGTTTGTTTGCCAGGTAGGCCAACCGTGGTTTCCCCCTTCTTTTGATTTTATTGATCAGTTTTGGAACCAGGGTTTTGTCCTCTGGTTACGCGTTCCCGCCGTTTGTAGTTGGTCGTCTAAGTCGGATTTTGCATCCTTACGGCGTAGAGTATTGGTTAGTTTCACTGCATTTACAGTGGGGGTTTTAGTTCTTGAGCTTGTATGAGCCGTTATGGAGTTTCGACCCCAATCCGATGGATTAGGAGTTTGGTGCAGACAAGCGTTACGCTGTCTGCAATGTTTTTTGTGGGATTGCTTATGGCCATCCGAGGTGAAGTTTTCCAGTTGTCTTCTCGTCGTAGACAGTTGCCCTGTTTTCTTGGACACCGAAGGGTTTGTTTCGCGCGTTTCGATTACTGTATGGAGATGTTTCGATTTGGCGAGGAGTTGGATTGCAAATTTTGTTTAGGCGATGTATTGTCAATCACGATTATTGCTAGTTGCAGACGGACTTAGGATTTTTTAGACTTAGTAATTTTCAGAAGTTTTCTTGCTAGTTATTCCCGATTTTGCAGTTGCATTCTAATAGGTTTAGCTGTTGCAAATATGGAAGAGGTAAATGTTTATACAATTTTTCTTCATTCTTCGAATACTGATTAAAAGCTCAAATAGCCTAAATGCATTTTGGTTTATGACAGGGCAATTTCTTCAAAGGCGACATGTCTAAGAGACAGAAGAAGAAGGCTCCTGTTGCTGAAGGAGAACCTGAGGTGGAAATCGTTACCAAAGTAGAATATATCTATGAAGACACTAGAGCTACCACCGGGGTAGAGCTTGATTATAAGTGGTGTGAAATTTTTCGGATGATTTCAAATCAAAATGTGCCCGATGCTGGATTTGAAGAGTTGACCATATATGCCAACATAGAGAAGTCAGCTCTTATGAAGGTAGCTACAAGACCTGAGCTGTTCCCATGCTCAGAGGTGATCAGTTGGATTCCACCTAAGGCCGATGTGACCACTATGATTTTAGCCAATATTGCCAAACAGGGATATGCTGCCTACAGTCCTGGTTATGTCTCATTAGTATATCACCTACCCCCAGCCCAGGTTTACCTAACTGAAGATTGGTTGAAAGAAATAAACTTGGACCTGGTTGAAACCGTGAAGAGGATGATGATACATGGGAAGAACTTTCGAACCAGGCCATCAGGAGAATATGATACAGCTACTCGTAGGACACCTTATAGGTTTATAGCATTGATGTTGAACAGAGTGTTTGGGAGAGCTCATGGTAAGAGCTTCAAGTTGGGATGGATCCCTATTATTTTCTATGTGGCCACCCAAGGGACTGTATTCAATTGGGCAAACATTGTGTCCAACAGCCTCTCAGCTTGCATGTCTTCGGCTCTGGGAGGGGTGTCCCAGAAGAAATCTGAGTTTTATATGAGTTCCATCTTAGTGGACTGTATACTATGCACCAAGCCATTTCCAGCCTTAAGATGCATTTGGGATAGGGATAGAACCCCTGTGTACACTGCGTACAAAATATTTTGGGCACATAAGTATTACAGCCACTATAGAGAAATATGTGAACATTTTATTATGCCTTTACACAATTTGATCTTCCTAACAGAATGCAATTGTATGTTTGAGGAGGCATTTAAAGTTATCGAGGAACATGCAAATTATTATTTGACTGACGAAGGGATGTACATCAGGATGTATGGTTGCTCTAGGGCACCTTCCTTGCTCCCCAAGTATGTCACTGATTATGTGGTGCATAAAGAAGCAGTCAGGCAAGTTTATCTAGATGGTGTAGGAAGCTTCCTGTTTGAACACAAGAAGGCAGCCTATCCTGCCATACCTTTCAGGCTGGGAAGCTACAAATTTACAAATATTAAAAGAGCTGCAGAATTTGTATAGGAATTGGAGCAGTTTCATTTTGGAGAGATGAGCTTCCATAGAAATGACTCCCAAAAGAAAGTTGCAGAACATTGCAAAGAGGCAAATGTTCACTTTGAATATACAAACTTTTGGGACAAAGATGAAGAAATCTTCAGGAATGCAAGGAATATGACTGCATTGAAGAGAATATTTAAACAGAAGATCACCGTTAAGGGCGGTAAGGGCCAAACTGCGCAGAAGAAAGCTGAAGAGGAGGAGGCCAAGAAAAGAGAAGAGGATGCTAGGAGACTAGCACAAGAGGCTGAGAGTTGGCTTAAGAATGAAGAAGCAGAAAGAAAGAAAGCTGCAAAGGAAGCAACAAAGAATGCAGAGGAAGTTGCAAAGAAGACAGAAGAAGAAAGAAAGAAGAAAGAAGATGAAGAGATGAAGAAGAAAAAAGAAGAAGCTGAAAGTCTGAGGCTGACAGGATCTACAACAGACCAGCAAACTACTGACCCAACAGACATTCAAGAAGTACAGGACAAGATAGATCAGGGGCAGGGACAAGATGATTCTGATGCCCAGGATCCTGCTGCAACTTCTGGCAGCACTCAAGAACAAGTGGTTTTTCCTGAATTGAATCTGATACCTTTTGTACAGGAAAAAGGAGAAGTCGTCCCAGATTTTAGCACCATTTTTTATGACAGAGAAAAGAAGAGGATTGTCAAAAGGACTGAGAGAAAAATCGAAACAGAGGGACAACCAGGCATGATGGTCACTGATAAAACTTTGGTGCATGGGACGGATGCAGATCCAAGGTTAACAGCAAGAGCTGGAGTGGCGTTGACACAAGCCACTGAAGATAATGTAAATAGACTGATGACGGATCTGGAGCAGTCGAAAAGGATTGCAGCTCAATTGAAGGAAACTTTGAAGAAGGAAAGAAATGAAGGTTATAAACTGAAGAGGAAATTTGAAGACATGCAAAATGAAGTGAAGACTTCAAAAGCAGAACTTCAGACTCTTCAAGCAAACAAGATGACTTTGGAAGTTTCCATGGAAAGGACAGGTAAGGATGCTTAGAATAACCTGGCAGAATTGCAGAGGTTACAGCAAGAGTATCAGGTGCTGAAGACAGAAAAGGATGAACTCAAAGCATCATATGAAACTCTTAGTACAGAAAAAGACCAGCTGCAGAACAAAGTGGTGGAATTGGAGGCACAAAGAACTACCATGGAAGAGAAAGAGAAGCAATTCCAAGTGCAGGTGGCAGATTTTGAAGGACAGATTACTTCATTAGCAACATCACTGAAGGATGCTAGTGAACAACAAACTAATATCCAGCCTCTAAAGGAGCATGTCCTAGCCCAACGAAGAAGAATGCACCAGCTGCAGGTGTCTATTGAAGAGGAAAGATGTAAAGTCTTGCAGATAGATAACAGATTGGAGGAAATTTTGGAGACTGCTTCATATTTCGTAGATAGGTCTCAGGACATTTTGGAAGTCCTGACTGGAAGGATAGTAAGGATAGAGACCAATGAAGAAGTTCCTGCAGATTTACCAGCTAAAGATCAACGCAGCTTAAAGCAGGACTATGACTTGTTAGAATTTGCAATAAACACAGCAGAGGAGTTCAAGAAAGCTGTGAGGAAAACAAGAGGAGCTTGTACTGAATACTACAGAAGGGTGCTGGTCACCTACAACAGATGTCAAGTTGCTGCAGAACAAAGACTAGAGGCATTACCAGAGCATGAGCTGCTCATAGAAATGCTACAGAGCAGATATCAGGAGGATGAGCAGAAGATACAACAAGTCAAGGACTTGGATGAACAGATCCTGAAAGATGCCGTAGCTCATGCAGCAGTCAGCATCCATTTGCTTGAGGATCAACTGCGTTTAAGTCCAGCCAGAATCGAAGTAGTAAAAAATCAGGCTGCTAAATATGAGATCAACATTCGTTTTCTTGAACCTTCAGAATTTGAGAGCATAGCAGCAGAAGCCCAAGCGTGGAAAAAGTTCTTAAATGATCAAGCGGGGCCCTCTACTTAGAACTGCTTTATTAATTTTTGTTTTAAATGTAATATATTGTAAAATGTATGAGCACTCATTATAGGACAAATTTTGGGAGTTGAAACGTTGGGGAAGCCCAAGAGTCATTCGGGGCAGCCCAAAGTTTTGCTTTTTGTATAAGTATAGGATAGTTTGATAAGGGAAATGACTTTTTCCCAGTTAGACTTGTGAGAACATGTTGTAAGAAGAACTATTTCCTTTTGCAATAGATAATTACAATTTTGCCTATTGGAGAAAGCTTTGGTGGAATGTTCAAATGCTGTGCAATGGATGTTGTTGAAGGGGAACTATTTTGTTTTCAGCTTTTGTCCATTAACTGTGAGATCGTTCTAACTTGTTGAACCTATGTTCTTGTATGAATGCTCTCTAGTTTATTTTATGGAATTTCCACTACGAGTAATGAATGCTTTTCATAAACAATGAACTATCTTGTTGTTCATCTATCTATTCATGTTTATGTGTTTTGAAATAAAGAACAACTACCTGTGATTTTTCTTAATGCATGAACAGTAATACATTACTCATTAAATGATATTTTCGCTCCCTAGGGATAGTGTAGTTAAGTTAGTTTTAGTTTTCTTGCTGTGTGTGATTTAGATGCGAGAGAGTTAAGACGAGAGGTAAGAACCTGCGCATCACATTGTGATCGCTCCTCATATTCTCCATCAATCTGCATTCTTAGATAGGCACTTGCATATCATACTTAAAACTAAAAAACTAAAAAAGATACACGGTGGAATGAGCCGTAACCGGTAAAACCCTTTATTTTGGTTACTTGACCTACGGTAGCCGGACCGCAAACCGGACGGATTCCCCATACCAAACAGTAACGGGCTAGTTGGGAACGTTTACTGGGGAGAATCCCTTGCTGTTGTCGCCTACGATTTTCCAGGCCTCAACAGCATGGAAACTTGTGCTCCACTGTTTTTGTATTATCAGGGTAACAGACAAAACATCCAATTTAACATACTCGACCATGAGCAATATTATCTGCAATAACTTTGCAATCATTAATAAGATACAAATTATTTGGAAGAAGCCATATGCTGGACAATGCTTAAAAAAAACTTGTTTTTAATTGTGGAAGCCTTCCAAATCTTTATTTCATTAATTCTCCCTCACTAGGCCATTTGGACCAACAATGCTTTGATAATGCATGCTCTTGCATAAATGAACAACTCAAATATAATAGGCCATAGCTCTTTTAAGCATTTGAACAGATGCAACTCCCTCTAATTCAGGCTCTTAATAGCATACATTCTCCGAGACCAATTAAAAAAGTAAAGAGCAAGAAAATAAAAAAATTGTGGAAAAAGGCCAAAAGCCATATCAACCATATTTACATAATGAAGTACATTAATTATAACCACCTTATAACAGTTAAGACTGACGCATAACTAAGTACATTATAATTTATACTTGGTATAAAGACTATATCCCAAGATACACATGAAGGTGGCAAAGGACATGGGATTAGAAGCCAAAAGGCTAACAAGTAGTCCTGTCTGTTTTAATATTGAGGTCTTATGGATGCATTTATCAAGTTTCTTCCATTTTGGATAGTTCCTAAAGGGGCCCACGGTCAATTATTTTGTATTTGTGTATGTAGGCAGGGCACTGCAAAAGCACGTGTTCAACTTCAAACTTGATGTTATGGCATTGTTTGCACATATTATTTTCATAAGGGATTTACGTATAGTGATGCTTGTTTTGATGTACCAACTATTTTACATCTCAAGTTGTAATTTTTTTGCGAAAATTGACTACATTTTCAGTTTGTAGTAATGCTTTTCAGTTTTTGAGGGGCATTGCATGCATTTAAGATTTGTACTTACTCAAGTTCTTCTTGGTTTGAGGGAATTTGTCCCGATGCTGGTTTGAACCCAAGTATCATGAGGTCTGGTTCAATTTTGTGGTAGATACTTGTTGAACGCACGGGTTCAACTTAGCATTCAAGCAGAGATTAATGCACACACAACCATCAAGAAAGAACACATCTTGGACCAAACGTTTAGTCGACTTGTTTATTCATCCTAAAAGGTGTTTTATACATAGTGGATATGGTTGGAGTGGTTGCACCCACTCCAACTGCTTCATTAATTAACAACCATATTAGTTCGTTAATGACATAAGAAGGTTATAGCCCCTTCCAACATCTCCCCCACTAACAAAATTTTGCTTCGTTCTCGAAGTAAACAAGTAAGAAGTAAACAACTAGGATTTGATTCTTCAGTTTCTGCCTTCGATCAAGTAACAGTCGGTGAAGCCTTGCCCCTTTGATCATTTGGCTGACATTCACCTCCATTGGCTCAGAACTATGGTCTTTTAGTACTCTTGCTGCACCGTCTCTCTGCCTTGAACTTGAATAATCACCATCCAAGAAGTGCTTCTTCAATTCGGCACCAAGGGGCTTGATCAATTCAGTTGTTCTTGATGTCACCGTCTGGCGTTCAGCTCTTTTATGTGTGGGGTAGGATATTTTCTGCTTGAATGTCTTCTTTGTTGTATGCTTATGTTGTGAGGCTGCCTGCAAGTTTAATTTATATGCTCAATGGCTGATCATGGTCAGGACCAACTACTTAGACTGACATGACTCGACTTACAATAGTCGGCTAGAGACTGACTTGATTTACAAGATTGGAGGGGATCACCTGCCTCAAAAGAGACTCATGTTTAACCCCCTCGACTCAAAATTTTAAGAGAGTCACTTTGACATAATGACTCAGTTGACTTTAGTTACATAAATTTACCATATTTAATGTCCGACCATAATTTAAAGAACCGACCAATTAAAGAGTTCATACTCATAAGGAGTCGATCATACTTGACATCGACCAAATTAATACTCGACCATACTCATTGACCGACCATGATACAAAAGTTTTACATTGACTCCAAAAAATAGAGGACCCAATATATTAACATCGACTAACTTTAGCTTAATCAATGGGTCGACGAAAACATTCCAGTTGGAGAGCTATATGATAGACAAAGTAAAGTGTCGGCTTCATTTGACCACTTGGCTACCCAACCACATTTTAGAAACTCAAATACATTGACCAATATGTGTGCCCAACCAAGACCAAATATGATATGGACCATATTTCAATCGACATTTTTTTTTAATATTTAATTCATTTTGAATCTAAAATGTGGAGGCAAAGATCAATTACTTCAAACACGACTTAATGAAAGTGGAGGAGTCTTCGTGCTTTTAACGGTGAACTTGATACAACAGTCACAAAGTTAACATCTTTAAAATGTCAGGCGGTGATCAGTCCTCATGGCATCATCCAGTATGCTCTTCGCCAACGATTTCTCTCTCAATTAACCTCAGGCAGGGTCTGCTACAGCAAGGTCTGCAAGGTTTGCCATGGCAGTCGGTATGGACATCTGGTTACAGTCGAGGTGGACTGTAAAACTGAAAAGAGCATTCGATGGGTAGTCTTCTAAGCATCCGACGGGTGATTGAAATCTTTGACTGATGGAACTTGGCTATGGTCGATGGTCTAGAGAAGTGGACCGGGTGAACACCGGTGGCTCGCCGACTTAAAAGCACTTGGCAAGGTATGTAGTTGGCTCCGGTGGAATAAACAGTAGTCAACACATTGATGCTGGTTGATGCTCCCACACGGTAGACTGATGATATGGTCGATCATCCAATGGTTAACACATAACTTCTTTTGTTTATTACTCAATCAGCAAGTCAATAGTCATGCGTGCAATATACCCCATGTAAGAGGAATCCTATAGTCTTGAGCAAATGGTCGACGCTAATCTTGCTTGACAGTTAACTGTATTGAATATAATGGTGTATCAGCCATTGATGAAAAACAACTCGATCAACATCTACGGTCAACACCCCGTCAGTTCAGTGGTTGGCATAATCAAGAGTTGTATTTCTTGGTTGGCCAAGTCTCCTTCAACCAGTATATGCAAACCATAGATATTTCAATCAAGTCGCTTCCGTGAGCAAGGGGCCATCGCAACAGTTCATTCTTTATGCATAGAAATTGACGAGGTTAATCAAATGACTCACGATCTTCTACAGGCAGAGCATCGGCTTCTTTGATCATATCAGAGATTTTTACTTTACAATTTCTTGATCTTCACAGGCTTCTTTTTCATGCACCGGATGCTTCTTGCTTTCATGAATATTGGCATCAACTTACAACAATTCTTTAGACTGGAAACAGTCTACGCGCAGATCAACAACTTTCACGAGCAATCTTAAATTTTCTTGCGTATTTTCCTTGACCTCACGCTTGTTAGACAGCTAGTCGAGTCGATAATGCGGCTAATCTTTATCATTATTTTTAAAAATTCACATGGGCAGTGACAGATCATGAACATTCCCACCAAATTGGCTTTGGTCACTATCTTTTGATCGCTCGAGTCGTTTCCGAGGCAGATTCGGTCTCACGCTTCCACAAGATTGAAAACTGTATTCTCAAAACTGTAGAAAGAAAACCATTTCCCTTCTCAAGCAATCTTCATGATTCACAATTTTGGACATCTTTTATAACAATACGGAATCAACTATAATCACGTTTGCAAACAAGCACAGTCGAAATGGTGAACACAAATTCTTGGACTTATGTGCACAGATTGACTATCACAACTCAATTTTTTGATTTAAGCATGAGAGAAAAAAATTATCTTTTCTTTGCGTTTACGACATCCTTGATGAGAGAGACAGTCTAACTAGCTATCCAGAGTGATTGTACAGAACATCACGTTATCATAGTGCTTGTAGAGATAGTCTTTAACGCAGGAGCATTATCCTGATTTCTTCTTGCAGACTTCGTGGTTTCTTCATCCTTGCGTCAGGTTTGGGCCACTCTCCATTTGCTGCTGCTGTCACCCAGGCCAAATGGAGCAGCAATGGCGCCATGGTGTTGAAGGCACGGGTTCAACTCAGCATTCAAGCAGAGATTAATGCACACAACCATCAAGAAAGAACACATCTTGAACCAAACGTTTAGTTGGCTTGTTTATTCATTTTGAAAGGTGTTTTATACACAGTGGATATGGTTGGAGCGGTTGCACCCGCTCCAACTACTTCATTAATTAACAACCATATTAGTTCGTTAATGACATTAGAAGGTTAATAGCCCCTTCCAACAATACTGTTATTGATTCTTCACTTCTTTTTTTCCTAGCTCATGGTCCTCTCTCTTTTATAATCATTTGTATCTCCTCTTTTGATAACATTTAGCATGTAGGAGTGCTTTAGGCACTCCCATAGTCCAGTAGCCACTGATTTTATTCTCTACTCCCGTTGGCCAATTCCTCTTGTCATTTGTGTAAATTAATAAAATTATCTATTTCTTAAATGTGTATCATCTTTATCTCATCTGTCTCTGTTCCTTGAGTCTGGACTCTGACCTAAGTGTTGTGAACTTGATTTGAAATCTGATCTGACCTTTTACTGAAATAACAGAAAAAAATCAGCATGATCTTCAGCAATAATATAGATAATAGTAGTTGTAAAGCAACAGATTTTTGATAATAACAGCCATAGAATTCAACAGTAGAAGGAATCACAACAATTATATAGTTTGGAACTGCAACACAACAGATCTGCAAATCTAGAGTCTGAAAAACAGAAATAAAATTTAGATAGAATAAGAATAGTTCTGAGTTTCAACAACACAGGGACTCTCTGTTGAGAAGGTATGGATGCCAACTCATGCTAGAATTGTCTAAGGAGAGATGATGCTGCCCTTCACCCAGCTTAGTCTCCTCAACAATACCTGTAAGATCAGAACTCTATCTACTTCTCATTGCACACACCTATAAACTAAGTCAATGCGTTTGGCAAACTCAAGCTTCGAATTTGAAGTTTGCAATTTTTGAACAAATTTGAATTCATTCAATCTATGTTTGCTGAACTTTAAGATGAACTCAAAAATAAAATTCAAGTCAAATTAATTAAGCGACCAAAATTTCCTTGAATTCGAATAAATTTGAATTTATTTAAACAAAATTGTCTAAAATTACTTTTTTTAAAGGAATAAAAGACAAAAGAAAACCTAAAACCTAATACCTAAAATCAAACCAGATCTGATTTCTATCTCAATTAAATTTAATGCTCAGATTTATTCGTTGCAGAACTATAATTGCAGATCTGAAATTTAATAACAGAAATACACTGGCAGGAACAATAAATTTGCAGCAAAAACACTGAAAAATCAATCACAGTACACAGAAAATTTTACCCTCTAAACCCAACTTGGGAACACCAGCATTCAGTGTTTTTCTTATTGTCTTTTTCCCACAGAAAAACTCAGAAAATTTATTACAGCAACATAGGAAACTGCTCACAGTTCAAATCTGGAAATCGCCCTCACAGGAATTGGGCCCACTCTTCAGCAGTGTATGGCCTATACGGCCCTGTCAAACCTGTAGCAAGGCATACGACCAGTACATCCCTGTCAAATCAGCTACAAAAGTGTACTACCTGTCTCGATCTGTGTGCAATCTCCGCAGCAGCGTATGGCCTGTCCACACGTGCAACCTTCTCTCTGCTATCTTCTTTTCTTCTCCTCAGCGCTCAATGAAAACACTTTTGTTTCTTCTTCTTCCAAATGTTTTTTCTATAGATCCATTAAAACAATTACCACCTAACCCTAAAATCTCCAAAAAGATAGAAGGCTGAGATTAAATCTTATCTCAACTTTTAGATCAACGGTTCGTTGTAATTTCAAAGTCACTTCAAGTGACTTCAGAAAACTGTCTCAAGTCAACATTAATTAATAAATTAATTAATGGACTTTTTCTAACTTAGAAAACGGAAAAAGATAAAAGAGTCACTTTAATAAATTAAACAAGTGCTTTAAGAAGAGTTTGGACACCTTCTGCATGCCCGATATGTGGCCTATGCAGAAGCACTTGTTCGAGCTACAATAATCACAACACTCCCTTCCTAACAAGGAAGGTGTTCTGCAAACCCCCAACTTGTCTCTTAAATACACAAACTTGCCCTTGATCAAAGCCTTGGTAAGGATGTCCCCAACCTACTCATCTGTGGAAATGTAATGAAGCTTTACAGCTGCCTTCTTAACACAGTCTTTGATGAAATATCTAATCTCGATGTGCTTCGATTGTCATGAAATATTGTATTCTCCGAGACTTTAATGCAACTTTGATTGTCATAGTGAATGACAGTTGACTCTAACTCATGACCAAGTAATCCCATGAGCATCTTTGAAGCCATATAGCTTCGCAACTCGCCAAGCTGGCTACCATATACTCAACCTTTGCAGAGCTTAATGCCATTGACTTTTGCTTCTTGTTGAACCATGAAACAACTACTGATCCTTAATTGAAGCAGCACCCTGAGGTGCTTTTCCTATCCAATGCACTGTTTGCCTAGTTTGGTTTTGTATAGCCCACTAGCTTCACTCCATCACCTCTGACATATTTCAGCCCATACTCCACTGTACCTTGAAGATAGTTGAGCACATGCTTCGCTGCCACCTAGCGCACCCTTCTTAGTTCCATCATGAACTGACTAAGAGTGTTGACAACAAAACATATATTTAGCCTAGTGTTGACTAGATACATCAAAGAACCAATCAACTGTTTGTACAATGTGGGATCAACCAACTTTGACTCATAAGCATTAATATTCTTCAAGTTGGTTATCATAGGAGTAGACATAGGCCTGCAATCTATCATCTCGAATCTCCTCAAGATATCAACTACATATTTCCCTTGTCCCAGGAAAATCTCACCTGTCTGTTGCCACACCTCTAATCCCAAAAAATAGTGCATCAACTTGATGTCCATGTCGAACTCCGAAGTTAGATCTCTCCTGCATCCCTCAATGAGCTTCTCTAATCTTGAAAGAAACATGTCATCTACATAAAGTACAAGAATGAGTGGATCATTGCTAACAAGTATGTAGTACAGGTGTTAAAGATAATGCAGCTTCAAGAGCCATTCTTTGGGAGGATGGCACCCTAGTCAGTTAACTAGGGTTCCTGGTCAGTTAACTAGGCAATGTAAGTCCCTAGCAGGTATCTAGGGCCCCCAATAGTCTACTGGGGTTCTTGGTCTAGGACCAAGTAGGTCAGAGCCATGGCAAAGTCACTAGCATATGGCTAGTGCCCTTATCTGTCTCTAGGGCATTTTGGTTAGGGACTAGACAATTTCTTGTTCATGAGGACCAAGCAAATCCTGTAGGCAGAGAAATAAACATCTTGGTATGGGACCCGACAAATTCTTGGTCTGGGACCAAGTAGGTCCTGTAGGTGTGTTCCTGGTCAGTTAACCAGGGGCATCTTGGTCAGTTAACCAAGACGATGCCCTCCTCCTTGGTCCTCAAGATGGTTGAGCTAGATTGTTTGATTTCCTCCTCTCCTAGGTCCTTGAGATGGTTGAGCTAGCTTGTTTGATGTCCTCCTCTCCTAGGTCCTCGAGATGGTTGAGCTAGGTTGTTTCCTTAAGGGACTGGCCACCCCTTGATGGAATCATTGGCACTTGACCTTTTAGGAGCAGTCAAAAGCTACGCTGTTGGGAGCGGGGAGCGGGAGCAAAAAACGAAATTTTCAAAAGCTTTCGTTTTGGGAGCTTTTTTTATATGATACATATTTAATATATTTTGATGCATATATATTAAAAAAACATGTATTATGCCAAATTAGCTATAGAAAACATAGATATAACCATTTAATACACATAACATCAATCATCTAGGAGCTATAACTTATAAGTTATAACATTGTCATCAAATGATCAATGATCAATCATCAACAACATCAACCTTCAAATCTCAACATATAATATTTTCCATCAACAAACTCTAACAGATAACATCAACCATGAAATGAAACAAAGCATCATAATATCATAATCAATACCAAAAGTTGTAAGATCATAAGATGCTATCAACAATTTAAAGTTCAAACTTCAAAGGTAGGTTCAACTTTCAAGATTCAAATGTCAAACCTTCAAATTTCAATGTAGGCCATAATGTTTACAAAATAGGCCATAATAAATGTGAAATACAAAGTACTATGATTCTATCTACTAAGGTTTCCTCTTGCCACGAGAAACTTCCAATTTTTTTTCTTGTGTTCTAGGTGGAATAGGAGTTGCTAGAAGTGATCGTGGAACATGAGAAGAAGATGAATGGTCCCCACGGATTGTTGGACGTTGTGAAGCTAAAGGCAAAACTCCTGCATCTAGAAACCGTTGGTGGTCGGGGGTGGCATCTCTGATGTATGAATTGCATCACCATCATGGTCACCCGATGGTTCAGCCTCCAAGCGCTCTAATGCAATGGCTCCATCCTCCACATTAGCCTCCTCTAGATTGTTGTCTCAAGTAAAAAATGTACTATCATTCTTGCCCGTTTCACAACAATGAGACAACAACCTCAAGTTGTAGTGCACATAAACTAAAATTTCGGCCCTTTCTACATTCAAACTGTTTCTCTTGACATTGTGGATGAAGCTGTAGGTGCTTGAGCACCTCTCTGCAGAAGAACTATTGACAAACTGTGAAAGCACTCTCACCACCAATTTATGGAAATGTGGCACCACTGCCATACATGTTCCACCAACGGTTAGGATTCAACTTCTCTTGATCTTTGGTTGCATGCAAGGTACCAAAGACTCCATGTTCATTGATGTATTGACTCAGTTCACTCCGCACTTGAGCACACTCCTCATCAGGGACCAACTTGTTTAATGCAAGCATATACCCATTTTGCACCTCTAGATCTGTGTGTGGTCTTTTCCTAACTCCACCACCAGGTGCAGGTTGGGCCAATCGATACATAGAATAATATTTTGGGGTAAGGACATATGCAAGGGCATGGAGTGGAACATTCAAATTATTCCACCTTTTGACCACATGTTTATGAATATGGTCATACAAGATTGCATCTGTTTGCTCAACAATGTCTTTGATTTGACCAAGCATGCTATCCATTTGCTCACACACCTCTCCAATCATCGACTGATCTGTATCTGCAAAACGAATCATACTATAAACGGGCTTGGTGAACTATAGAACATATTTAACTTGTGCCCAGAACTAACCATCAAGAACGGTGTCCTCCACCTCATGAAAGTCATATCTATTAGATGCGCTTGGAACTCTATCTTTCAATCCTTGCCATGAATCACTTGAGACCGTACTAGCCAGTGCCCCTCTCACCTTCAAAAGCCTCTTGAAGGTGAGGTAGTAGCTAACAAATCTAGTCTTCACAATCTTCAATAGCTCCAACCTAGAGTGATTGCAAAAAATGTGGTGGGCCATGCTATGATTGGTAATAAATTTTATCATTTTCTTACCTCTCTTGTACAAGGCACCAATCCATCGGTAACTAGGGTCCTTCATCTTAACAATATCATGCATCAAAAGGTTCAATGTGTGAACCAATCACCCTAACCAAAATATGTTGGGATACTTATCCTCAATGATTCCTACTGCCTTACAATTAGCAACATTATCAGTGATGACTTGAATGACATTGTACGACCCAATCTTTTGAATGGTTTCAAGTAAAGGTTGTGCAATATTAATTACCAGTCTTGTAGCGATCTAAGCAGTCATGAGTTGAAAGGAACACCGGACCACTAATAGACATACCAAGAATATTTATCAATGGCTTGCCTTTAACATTTGTCCACCCATTAGATACAATGGATACCCCATAGTTGGACCAATCATTTGTAAACTTTCCAAGAGCACTATTGATTTTGGCTCTTTCCTTGTCAAGTCCCATGGTTCTAGCTTTGTCACCCAGGGCTCTTGTATCCTTTAGGGGCAACATTGATGGCTTGTACCATTTCATGCCAATAGGGTGAACGAAGAACATTAAATAGCACACCACATGCATAGGGAAACTTGTAAATTTTTGAATCCACACCATCTCTACAACCAAGGTCAAGGAAATATGATTATGTTTTTCACATAGGCGAGAATCCACTACCATGGGTGGATGACGATCTAGATCCACTACCAAACATTCTCTGTGGGGTTTCAGATTCAACCCTTTATCTCTTGGAATTGTTTTGAGCGGCCTCTTCTTCCATCCTGTATTTGTTTCTTTATTTAGCTAACACTGTCACAGGTTTCTTTTTGTTTTTGCCCCTCATCACTCTCAATCTCCTCCTCCTCCTCCTCCTTTCCATGGTATGTGCCACTCCCTATTTCTTTCTCCTCATCATTGCCACCACCAAATCTACTTTCCACCACCATCATCATGAGAAGAATTGGAACCAAAAACGAAAACCACATATCTATCATGCTTCTTGATTCAATATGAGAATCATTTCTTGCCTACATTAGAATGATGTAGAAGAAGAAATGGGAAAAAGTAGGAAAAAAACATACAAGATTTAAAATTTTAACATAGTGAAATATTTTTTTCAAAAACAAACAAAGATTGGGTTTGTAGATCCTACCTCTTTGGCTCTTCAAGGATGGTTGAATGTCTGTATGGAAGTATTCATTCTTCTTTCCAAGCCCTCATAAATAGATGCCTTCAATCTCCCTTCCAAGCTCCTACAAATTTGCTCTCAAACAACTAGCAAACCCACTCAAAGCCTTAGCAAATGAGGAATAGAATGAGTCCAAATGGAGTCCAGTAGTGTTTATAAAGCCTAATTGTAACCTAGCCAATCACTAAAAAACAATTTTTTTTTGCAAATTTGAGAAAATTAAGAAAAAATGTGCCTAGCCCACGGAATCGTCTTGGGAGCGCTTTTGGGAGCGTTTTTTTTTGTCCCGGGATCGTTGAGGGAGCGATGAGGGATCGCTCTGGGAGCGTCGCTCCCTCAACGATCATGTGACTGGGCAGGGAGCGTTTTTTCTGCTCGGAATTGCGATTCCAAAAAAGATCCCGGGAGGAAGGGACGAGGAATCGCGATCTCGGGATCGATTCCTCAACACTTCCTTCGGGATCACGAATTGGGAGCAATTTGTTGGGGGGCTGGCAATTCCCCGTAGCCTAGGGGGGAAGTGTCCATTTGTCCCATAAAATTAGAAAAAAAAAAAGACTGCATGCATTAGTGTGCTGTAGCATAATGGTGAGAAGGTGTGTGCTGTAGTTTAGTGGTGAAAGGTTTGCGGATTTGATCCCTCTCGGCTCTTTGTAGAACCGGAGTTAGATGGGTCTATACTGGTTGCAAAAGTTTCCACATATGAACCTCTAGCATCAGGTTGTTGATGCAGAATTAGCCCTTTTTTGGGCAGTCATCTTAGCAAGAAGATGAATGAATCTCTGAGCAACCATTCCTCTGATCCATAAAATATCCCTCGAGGCAGATTGTGTGTTAACAATTACAAACCATCATCCTTTTCTACAATTTGACACAGTGCCAACTTGGGTTCTGAAGACTCATCTATCACATGACAGTAACATTGTGCTTCCTGTGCTCTACTTGAGTGCTGAGAAATGTTTGAAACATGTTGAATGTTGTCACCATGTTTTGGATGTCATGCTTTGGAGATCATCTATGAATGAGTCTAGAAGATCGATTTCAAAGAGAAAAAATCATGAACCACCAGTTATCAAAAGAAACATTTCCAATCCAGTATGTATATGAATTCCAGCATTTGTTGATAGTTTAATAGTATTACAATTAGAGGCTCATTGAGGAATTCCAGCTTTATGGATCAGGAGTTTTGTATGTTAACATCTTTATTTTGATATCTGAATTGTAAACCATTACTCCTCTTCATAACACAGTCATATGCTGCAATTAGATTTTCCTGGCTTTATATAACTTGTTGGTTATCACTTTCATGTGCTTTTAGCATTTACTATGATCCCTTGGGGCAACCAAACAATACACGAGTTAAATAGCTTTTGCAATAAATGAGTTAAATAGATTTTGTAAATATAGGTCAGAAGGTTGGGAATGAACTTACTACTCCTTGGGTAGTGGGAAACATGTGAGCCCAGCAGAGATGCACATGATTGAGAGAGAATCGATGTAAAAGCTGCACAAATCACTAAATTAAAAGAAAATTGTACTAAGTTTGAATCTGTAGTAAATAGAGATTTCTTGAAGAGAGTTAGACCTGATGAGTTTTTGTTGCAATTTATTATGTCAGAAATGAAAGCAGAGGATGACAAGAGTATTTTTGGAATTTTAAAATATTCTGAAAATTCCTATCATTCACTGTGGTCAACAGTCGCTGCCTAGCATTTGGCTAATTATCTTTGTGCTGCGACTTTCTTAGTTGAGGCATAGCTAGCGCAAAATGTTTTTTGAAACAAGGCATATGGTAGTTTGGAATGAATGCAAGTTAGAGGGTAAAGTGGGTGGAAATGTTTGAGAGTTTTCCATTACAGTTTTTTGCTCCTCTAGGGCAGTTTGTCATTTTTGGAATATATCTCACAATTAGGCTAGAGAACTCAGAAAATAGGAAAGGTTGCATTGCCATATGCCTAGTTTCAATGATGGAAAAGGTTGAGGGACTTGTTTTATTATGTTGAAGTGTTTAGAGTGTACTAGGATCAAGGTCCTTACTTCAAAGGTTGTATAATCTGAACAAACCTTGAAACTTTATTCTCATTAACAACCCCTTAGGAGAAGAACCACAAAAATATAAATTTGATAGGGCTAGGTATAGACAACATCAAATTCTCAATAACTAAAACTTTGGTAAAACTTGCCTCATTGTCAAATAGTGAATTCTTTCAGATGTTTACTTCTGCAATGAAAAAACTCAAGATTATTATCTGCATTCCTCCCAGCAGAAAACTGAGGAATATTGAAAATCAAAACGTTATATTAAAATCAAACAGTTTGCTTTGCTGTTAATTATCTTCCACCAGATTACAGAGACCATATTAAAATCAAGCTGTTCAATCTGTGAAAACAGGCCAGCAGATTGGCTTGGTATTTAGTCTGGTTAACCCATTAACACATTTCTTCTCAAAATGAGAATTACATTTTTTAGTTGCATGTTGGAACCGTGTCTTAAATTTTAATGGAGCTTCCAATTTGGAACTTTTGTTGTGGTCTATTCAATTAGGTTTATACTTTTGTTTAACCAAATTCCCTTCTGTGAAGCTTCTCAATGAAGTATGTGTCTATGCATTCACAATACAAGTATGTGAATTGATAATTTGGTTTGATTTCTTACTACTTGGTAATGCGATTGAATATGTTCATGTTTCACATAATCAATAAAGAGTATGAGATTTTGAGAATTTGGTTGGATTTATTTCTACTTGGTAATGCTAATGGATATGTCTGTCTCAAATATCTGAACCTAGTCTGTTGAAGTTTTAGTGTTATTAATTCCCTTGATTTACTCAGGAGGCAGGAATAAAGGGAGTGGACAGCAAAACACACTTGAAGTTAATCTTAAAATGGATGAAAGAGAGACGGAGATTGAAACTGTTATGCAATCATATAGGACACAGTAAACGATTTCTGTATGTAAGTTGGTTCATGAAGCCTGCAAGTATAATCAGTGAACTGAGTAAACAGGCTGCAAAATCAAAAGCTAGTAATCCTGGAAGTATAATTGCTGAGCCAAGTAAACGGCCCGTCAAAGCAAAACCTGTCTATCCTGTCTTGAAAGAGCCAGGAGCTCATGCTACCTGAGTTTGTTTCTATGACAATATCCTTTTATGCATTGTACAGAGTAATTAGTAGTGTCAATGTAGATGCAAGAATTGTGAGGTCTTGGAAATTATTTTCCGATTGGGTTGCCATCTCCTGAAAACAAAGTTATTTGGTTTGAGCACACATAGATCTGCACATCTATGCAGTTATTGAATATTTGGCTATTTCAGGTGCAAAATTGGTTAAGAATTGGGGTTTGCAATAGGGTTCCCCAACGACAACCAAGAATATTGCTTTATTTCTGGACATTTCTTTTTGTCTGTTAATTGCATGGGTTGATCTCAAATTATTGATCTGAAGCTGTAGAGTGATAATATGAGGATTAATGTGGAAACTGAAATATTTTCTTTTGAAGTATTCGCAAAATGCTCTGTATCAAAGCGACAGCAATGGAACAGTGATAATAAAATGAAGATGGTGAACATTGAGTTGAATTTCATCCAATTTATCTTTGAGGTTGTGTAACACTGTAGTCCCTTGGAGAAGTAGAAACTATCAAAGAAGGAAAACTAAGTTTGTTATATTGACAAGGAAAATCCAGTACTAAAGAGAGCAATAATCTATATTGCATATTCATGATGATTGATCGAGGAGGACCTTAAATGAAGGAAATGTTCAATAATGATAAAATGAGCAAGAATATGTTGATATTAGAATGTTAGTTAATTCATAGATTTAATTTGGAAGAACGAGGTATTCAAAAGTGGTGCATTGAACACTTTCACAATAGCAACATTGAAGGCATCAAATTGGTTGAAAGTTTAGAAGTTTGGTAGATTTCAATCAATAACTAATATTTCCAATCAGTAGCTCTATTTTTCAAGTTTTGTTGACATTTCGATTATCATTGTTCTTCTTTATTGCTAGTTCTTGAGATGTATTAAATTGCTGGTTTCAACTCAAGATGTATTGTATTTGATGAGTTCCATCGACTTCCATTGAGCAAGAGGGGGCTATCTTTTTTAATTGCCTTTGGTATCTAACTGTCGTTACATCTTTCCCTTGTAGATTCTCTCTCCAATTGCCTTTTCTTACTCCTTTTCCCTTTTACTTGCTTTTGCACCTTGGCACTTCCATTTTCTTTAGTTTGGATGGTGACATTGGTTAATGCCTTGCAATACAAAGCTTAAAGAACCTTCTACTCTTTGCCATACTAAACAATTTATATTATGGATTGTCTAGACACATTTGCTCTTGTGCTTTTGAAATGGTGTATAAGTGGGAGCGTCTCTTGAAAGTGTAATTATTGATTTATGTTGCCATGTTAAACATATGTTATAGAAATTGATTCAGGGAAGAATATTAAGCTAAGCACTGAATGTTGGATGCTTTTAATTATTGTGTATTTTGCATCCTTATCATAAGTAATTTAAATGATTGACACTATTTAATATAGTAAGCCTATTAAGCAGCTTGCTTGTTTGCAATATTGGTTCGATAAATATGGTCATCTACTGAAGTAAGTTCAAAAACGTCTTTAACAAAGCATACTTTGTGATTGTGATGTTGATTAGGAAGAATTGTTCAATTATCTATACATAATTTTCCATGCCATAAATCTTGTACATTCAATATATCCACTGTATTTTTTTTATAGAGCCATCATGGGGATGAGTTTCTTCCTAAAATTAGGTTTGTAGCATGTAAGGAACTTACCTACTTTATTTCTCTACCATATATCATAATCGACCAATTTCTTGGAATTGATGGTTTTTTAATTTCATGAGCAATTTTTTTTAATTATCTTCTAACTAGATGCTACAGAAAAATTGCTGCAGTTGGTAGTCCTTCAAGCTTTTTAGCTGTTTTTGTGTTTACATATTTCAAATCCCATGGAAGACCTAGCAATAATCACCCTGAGGTGTCTGTTGACTTTTTGTTTTTAAATTATTTCATGCCCTAAGCCAAACCATTGAATTTTCTTTGAAGATGGAAATTCGTCTCTCTTTTTTCTTCCTGTCGTCATTTGAACCTTTCTACATTACTTGAGGTGTTTGTTGACTTTATTGTTTTTAAATATTTCAAACCCTAAACCAAACCATTGAATTTTGCTTTTTAGATGGAAATTTGTCTTCGTTTGAACCTTTCTACATTAATCATTATCTTTTCATCTTGTACTAGATTCCTCTTTGCTGTTAAAAAAAACTTGTAGTTCTTAAAATTTTCTCTTTACTGGAGGATATTCCTTTTATTATTCAATAGTTTTGTTATTGCACATTCTTCAACCTTTAATAGAGATTTGACATATCCTCTTGAAAGATTATCAAGATTAAATCCTTAGCTTATATTGGGGATTCTAGTCATTCTTTCGTAGTTGCTTGGTTTTAGTAAGAATGAAGACGCCACACACTTTGATAATCCATTTGACTTGATTATTTGATCAAAATATTAATGCCACCAGTACTTTGTTGAGTATGAAAAAAAGACCTTTCCGTTGAGTTGTACATTTAACAAGCATGCCATGAGATAAAATAATCATCAGATGAGGGTGCTGTAGAGAAGTGATCTGCACAATTTGACCTGCAATTGAATAAGAAATGAAAATTATCACACTTGTAGCCATCTCATTGAGTTGAACAGTTATCACTAAGAAATTTAGAAGAGAGTGATCCTTCTTGATGCATATATTATAGGTCTTCGACTTATGTCTATCTGGATGCATAAATTATAGGTTGATATTTTCTCATTTATTTCACGCTAAATTTTTCTACCTTAGATTTTATATCAATTTTTTATTTTTATTTTATTTTTTGACTTTCTTAATCATTTCATTAGATTTATTATTATTATTTTCGATCCATCAGAAAAACATAATTTATATTTAGAGTTGAATGGAGATCACATTTATTTAAAGCGCCCACAACACCTCTTCATAGACAAAAATATCAAAAACTTGTAGAGATGCACTCCTGTGCCTAACCCCTACATCACTTGACTGAATTGAAAACCTTCGGCTACAAAATGGGCCACATAATAGAGGTTTTAGACATGGTTCCAAGGGAAAGATTTGTCAATCCACAACCCACCTAAACCTAATTGTCTTGGGGGATTTTCCTCCATCTTGTATCCTCAAATTACTCCATAAATCTGCAAATATATCTGAATTGCAGGCTTTTGTTGTTAAATAAACTATTATTAACCAAGGTAAATCATTTGATTCCTTTTTCCTGAGCTTTCTTCTCAAACTCTGTTTAACAATCATGCCATTCCAAACATTAGGACGACTAGTCAATTGCTTTGCATCCTTCCGTATTGGTTGGGGAAAAGGACATTGTATTGCTAGATGTCCAATGTTCTCTTATGCACCCTTTCATAAATAACAAATACTTGGAGCAGCCTTGCCTCTTTGTAACATATTCTAGGTTAGGACCTGATTAGGAAGAGGCAATCATAGAAAGATCTTAGTTTTCTTAGGGGCCTATATTTTCCATATCTTACCACCACTATACTTATGCTCGTATTCTACAAAAGATTATTTCTTTATAGCCTAATCTAATAGAATATTTTCTAGAGGCCTTATCTTTTGTCCATGCCAAAGAGTCAACCTCGTCCTTTAGTCTAACATGCCCCTTCGCTTTGCTACTAACATTTTCCACCTTTCTTCTCATTCACCCTCCAAGTCTAGAGATTGTGTTGTTCTCCAATCTTCGTTCCATATAGCTGTGGAATTAATACCCTCAATTTGATTGAAGTAAAAGAAACCCTTGCCATGTGAGAGATGAGATCAAGATGTAACATGACAACTTCACGACACCAAAATAGAGTTTGCTTCAATTCTAATTTGTACACCATTCCCAACCTTCTAAGCCATGTTACTTGTAATCATGGAAAAAGCTAGAACTAACACTTTCCAGTGATTTGATAAATTCATTATATTTTCCTTGGGACTTTTAACCAATAAAAAATTATACCCTCTATCCTCTCAATTGGCCAAGCCCATTAAACAAAGTAAACATATGAATCTTCTTTTGGATCTATTGCAGCAAAATCAACAGTTGGATCACTATTAACAACTTAATCGACTTTTCACCACAAGTATTAGGTTTAAGAATAGAAACCCAAACACTTTAAACTTTTCAGCAAATCAAAAGATCTAAATGAGATAGAGTAGCCAATGCAAGTTCCACCCAAGCCATCTATGGCACCAAAGAAAAATTCTACCCTCTATGAAAAATTCTACCCTCTAGCCAAGCCTAATCTTTTTCACCATAATTGTTAGGTTTGAGAATAAAACCCATGAATCTTTTCAGCAAATGAAAAGATCTAAATGAGATTAGCCAGCCCAAGATCCACCTTCTTCCTTAGGCCATTGAAACTAAAAATATGCTTCTAGGTATTCACCTTCATTCCAGCTGTCCCACAAAATATCATTATAACATTCAGCAACTTTCTTGCCTACCTTTAAACCATTAAAAAGCAATAATATATCATTTACAAAAAGCTAAGTCAATAATACATAATCTCTCTTTATTCCATAAATGTTTCCTTTCCTTTCCCTTCCATGACAACAATACTCAATCACTCAAATCCTCAATTATTAAAAGAAACAAGGAAGATAAAATACATCCTCGTCCTAAACCTCTAGATGGTTTGAGAAAGATAGAGGCTGCCCCACTAACCAACATAGTAAAGTTCATAGATTTGACACATCTCATTATCCAATTCACGACTTTAAGATTAAAACCTACATGTAACAATTTTAATTTTAAATGCAACCAATTAGTTTCGTGATAAGCCTTGGACAAATCCAATTTTATGACCATTGCTAGCAACTTCTTATTTGTAATAAGTGTAGTGCCTCAATCAATTCAAATATCATCATGAATTTGCTTGCCATCTAGAAACCCAAACATTGCTAATAAAATCCATATCATTCTTAACGCTGAGACATTTGAAAGTATTTTATAAATACAATTACAAAGTCATATGGGTTTGAAATCATCAAAAGTGCCTAGTTGATCTTTGTTCAAAATAAGTGCAATAAATGTAGCAAGAGAGCTTCCAAGCATCCTTGTAAATTTTTTTACTTTTATAGCCCTTATTAAATCCTCTTCTACCAAGCAAAGTAAAAATTCAATGGCCCACCCAATAAACCATATAAACCAAGTAAAAATTCAATGGTCCACCCATTAAATCATATAAACCGCATAAACCAAGTAAAAATACAATGGTCCAGCCATTAGAGCTTGGGATTTTGTCTTTCTTAAAAGAGGACAACATTGTCATTAGTTCCACCTTTGTGAATGCCTATAGGAGATTCACATTTTGCTCTTCTATGACAAATCTAGGAAAAGAAGGAATAGAATTCACCATCTTTTGCTATATTAACATGCTTAGGATCCTACTTGAATGCGGGTGCCATCTTGCCCCACTGACAATGCACTGCGCCTCAGTTTGGGATCCGACCATGTGGCACCACGCTTGCCGGGGCTTTTAATCCTCCCCCCAACCCCCCAACTTTTCATTGTGGGTGGGTGAGGACATATATTCCTAGACTGCTAAAGGCTTATGAGGAACCTCCTGCAGTAAACAATGAAAATGCACAATACAACAAAAATAACAAAACACAAAATATATTTTATTGATCGTAGGCCACTTCGAGGGAGCAACCTCCTTTGAGCAAGCTCAATACAAATAAATCTTGGATGCCTTCATTAGTTTCAACACGTACTTATATACTAAATCTAATCTAAACAACTATTACTCCCCATGAATGTGAGGTAATTAACTAGACGACTTAACAACTATTACTTACTCCCCATGAATGTGAGATAATACAACATAATAACGGGACGGCTTACAAAGCATATGCGTCCGACAAAATATACTAACAAAATAAAGAGGAGGGTTGACACGGGTTCTTAACATCCACTCCCTCTTAGAAAAGCTTTGTCGTCGAAGCCTTAGATGTGGAAACTGCTGTTTAATCTGAAGGAGTGGTTCCCATGTAGCATCCTCCGGTTGCATGCCGTGCCACTGAATTAAGATATCTGTGATGGATCGAGAGCAAAGCTGACAAGTGTGCTCATTGAGGATGGCCTTCAGTTCCAAAATGATGGATCATTCCTTATCCAGTTTGGGTAAAACAATTTGTGCTCTGATGTTGGTGCAAATCACTTTCTTGAGACAAGAGACATGAAATACTGAGTGAATGCGAGAATGAGGAAGTTCCAATTTATAAGCAACATACTCAATCTTCTGAAAAACCTTATATGGCCCATAGAACTTTGGAGCCAGCTTCTGATGCCCTTTGAGTTTCAAGGAGGATTGCTTGTAAGGATACAGACGAAGAAAAACCATATCACCGTCTTGAAAGGTGCACTCAGAATGGTGTTGATTGACCTGTTGTTTCATGCGATTTCTTGCCATGTGAAGATTGTCCTGTAGAATGTGAAGAATTTGATCCTGGTTTTGAAGAACTATGTCAAGTGCTTGAATTGGTGAACTGTTGGGGGTGTATGGAAGGAGCACTAGCGGTGCCTGACCATAAACTACTTCATATGGAGTCATTTTAGATGCAGTATGGTAGGAAGTATTGTACCACCATTCAACGAGAGGGAGCCACTTTACCCACTGATGTTGTTGTTCAGAGGTGAAGCAATGAAGATAAGTTTCCAAACATTTGGTGATGACTTCAGTATGACCATTTGTTTGTGGGTGATATCCTGAACTCATATTTAGTTTGGTGCTAGTGACGTGAAAGAGTTCGGTCCAAAAATGACTTGTGAAATTTGCGTCGCGGTCTGAGACAATGGAAGAAGCGATTCCATGAAGACGGAATATCTGGTCCACGAAAATTTGTGCGACTGAGGAGGCGGTACATGGATGGATGAGAGCACAAAAATGACTATATTTGGAGAGCCGATCAACCACAACCAAGATTACGGGCTTCCCTCCAGATTTAGGGAGCCCTTTAATGAAATCCATTGAAATATCTATCCAAATCCTTGTAGGGATGGGAAAGGATTCGAGCAAGCTGGGGAGGAGTGTAGTTTCACCCTTGTGGTGCTGGTAGGTATCACATTTGGCAACCATCTGTTCAATTTCTCGTTTCATTCCCTTCCAAAAGAAGTTACGTCGTGCTCGCTCAAATGTTTTGAGGAACCCAGAGTGCCCTGCCAATGGAGAAACATGGAGTTCATAGAAGACAACCTGGTGAAGATTTGTGCTTTGAGGAAGCACCAGACGACCCTTGTATCTCAGAGAAGAACCATCCCAAGAGTAATGCGATACAACAGAAGGATTACTAGCCAACTGTTGGATGATTTCATATAAGGAAGAGTCATTGGCATAGCCTTGCTGAACAGATTGTAACCAATTTGGAATAGGCATAGAAATAGCAGAAAGAGAAGCATGGTCATCAAATGTACGGGAAAGAGCATTCACCACAATATTTTCCTTACCCTTCTTGTAAGTGATCTCATAGTCATAACCCATGAGTTTGCTAACCAATTTCTGTTGTGTTGGGGATGAGACCCGTTGTTCCAGGAAATATTTCAGACTCTAGTGATTAGTTTTGATGCAGAAATGATTCCCTAAGAGGTATGGACACCACTTATGTACTGCATGCCAAATAACCATCATTTCCTTCTCATATGTAGAGGTGGCTAAATTCTTACTGGAAAGGGATTTGCTGGTGAACGCAATGGGATTTTCATCTTGAAGGAGGACAACACCAATTCCATTGTCACAAGCATCACTCTCAATAGTGAAGGGCTTGGAAAAATCAGGCATAGCTAGCTTGTTTCAGTTTGTCAAATGTAGGTGTGGTACACATAGCTTGTTTTAGTTTGTCAAATGCACACTCAGCAGTAGGTGTCCATGTAAAAGCATTCTTTTTTCAGTAGAGCTGTTAATGGAGCTGCAATCTTTCCATAATCCTTGACAAACTTGCGGTAGTATCCAGTCAGTCTCAAAAACCCACGAAGGCTCTTCAGCGTCTGAGGATGCAGCTAATTTTTCATGGCATCTATTTTGGCAGGATCGATGCGATCCCCTTGTGTTGAAACAATATGCCCGAGATAATCTAGTTCCTTCTGCCCAAAAGCACATTTAGACTGTTTGGAATAGAGATGATGATCACATAAAAGTTGCAATACAAGATCCAGATGTTGGAGATGCTCAACCCATGTTTTACTATAGATGAGGATATCATCAAAGAAGACCGGAATGAAGTTTCGCAAGTAGGGCCGAGATATTTTATTCATCAATGCTTGGAATGTGGAAGGAGCATTTGCGAGGCCAAATGGCATGACAAAAAATTCATAATGGCCATCATGTGTGCGGAAAGCTGTTTTAGGGATATCGTCTTCATGAACCCGAATTTGGTGATACCCAGAACAAAGATCCAACTTGGAGAAAAAATGAGCACCCTCGAGCTTATCCAAATGCTCATTAACAACAGGAATTGGAAACTTATCCTTGATTGTGATGTGATTAAGTGCTCGAAATTCGATGCAGAGGCGCCATGACCCATCTTCTTTTTGGACAAGAAGAATCGATGAAGAGAAGGAATTGGTACTAGGGCGAATAACACCTTGCTTCATTAAGTCCTGAACAAGCATCTCAATCTCTGTCTTGTGGTGAAACAGGTAGCAATATGGCCTGATGTTGGAAGGAACGCTTCCAGGAAGGAGCGGAATACGATGGTCCTCTGGTATTAAAGGTGGAAACACACATGCATATTGATCCAAAATTTGTTGTAGATCCAAGGGAGTAGTTGAGACCGCTGAAGGTTGCATTTGAATGAAATGGAGCTGAGCGATGACACCATGTGAACTCTTCTGAAGGATATTTTCCATGCAATGCGAACTGATGATGCTAAGAGACCCTGGTTGTAAGCCCCCCAATGTGTGTTTTTTCCCATTGATTGAAAACTGCATCCAAAGTTCAGCAAAATCCCATAAAATGGGTCCAAGTGTGCATAACCATTGAGCGTCCAAAGCCACATCACATCCGCCTAAGGGAAAGGCAAACATGTCAGAGTGCAAGTTATAATCCCCAATATATATTCACACATCACGACACTTCCCTTTGCAAGGTATGGCTCCCTCATTGGCAATCATGACTTCAAAGCTAGAGCAAGGATGAACAAAATAATCAGCCTGTTTGGAGATCTTGGGGTCAATGAAGTTATGAGTGCTCCTAGAATCAATGAGTATTGTAAGAGGGAGTATTTTGAAGAAACCTATGACCTGTATGGTTTGTGGGATGGTGACACCGGCTAATGCATTGAGATATATCTCTGGCTGGTCGTCTTAAGTAGGAAGGTCAACACGCAGTTGCTGAATGTCACTCTCAACATCTACTGGACCTTGAGCATCATAACAAATTTCAGGTGCAGGCAGAGAATCCACATTTAAGAGATAGAGCTTTTGCTCAGCACATCGATGTCCCTAGCTGAATTTCCCATCACAATTATAACAAAGCCCTTTTTCCCTACATGCCCGCATCTCAGCGTTAGACAAATGCTTGATAGGACTGGTTCGAGGAGTTAGTGGAATTGGAGGTCTTTGGGGAACCACATTCTGAATGGAACAAAAGTGGATTTGGAGCTTTGTTGAGCCATGATCTTGTCCTCTGCCAACTTAGCCAACCCTAGGGATTCCATCATTGTGTTGGGATTGAACATTTTAACCTTAGATTAGATTACATCCATCGGACCACTGATAAAACAACTCCTGTAGAATGCATAAGGAAATCCTTTTGTGTGATTGGCCAGTTTCTCAAATTTTGCTTGATACTCCCTCACAGTGCCAGTTTGGCGAAGTTTGGTGAGTTCTCATGTGAAGTCATCAAACGCACTAGGGACAAATCGTTGCAAAAGGAGTTGGAAAAAATATTTCCAGTTTGGCTCCGTGTGAGCCTTGATGTACCAACGAAACCACTGAAGGGCTTCATGTTCCAAATGAAAGGATGCAAGTAGGACTTCATTGACATCAAAGGTGTTATGTAGACTGAAATATTGTTTGCCTTGTAAATCCATCCAATCGGATCATCGCCATTGAAGCGAGGAAAATCAAGCTTCGACCCACGAAAGTTGTTAGAAGAAGATAACCTAGTGTCTACAGAAGACTTAGGCTATCGTTGATTGCTCATGGTTGAATGCTGAAGACGGAGATCGAGAAATTTTTGATCCAGATTTTTGAATTTGGTCCTAAGGGTGGCAAGTTCTTCTTCCATTTATCTATTTGCTCCTGCGCGAGTGACAACCATAAGCAAGATTTTTTTTTGTGGAAATGGGTAGAAGAACAAAAACAGAGAGGGTTTTAGAAAATGAAAATTTTGAATTGAGAAAAAATCGGGTGGGTAATTGAGGTTTGACTAGGTTTTCAACACTTTTTGAGGGACAAGGAAACAAAAAATGCAAATTTCAGAAGCGAGGTGAAAGAATGGGAAAAATTGTTCTAGAGGGACAATGAAGCAAAATTAGGAAACAAACACTGTGGCAAAATTTGAAGGCGATTGGGTGAGAATCGAAGAAGTTCTGACAAACCCTAAAAATAGACAAATGTGGAATTTTGGGCTTCGGGTAGTGGAATTTGGGATAGGGTCCTCAAAAAATGAAATATGTAGAATGGAATTACGAGGGTTACGGTGAATTTTCAAGGGAAATGGAGCTAAAACAAAGAAGATATGGCAAAAAATAAGAAATTTCTGCTTGGTGGAGATGATCTGTGGCGGCTTTGGAAAATTGTGCTTTATCACTGGAAATAGATATGGACCTCAGGTATGTTCGACTTCCTAAAGGTTTAGGGGATTCACTCGGCCACCAATGCTGTCTAACGACTTGCGTATTGGGGAAGTACCCGTCACTCCATGACGCAGGTAAAACTGATAACCGCTTTGTCACAAACGACAACTCTTTGTCACACCCCCGGTTTTGACCCCGTTGCATTAGATGTATATGATGTATATATTGTAATAATCATGGTGCGGAGCTAAAGGCCAAGGCCCCACCATTGATTGGTTATGCTATGTTTTTGATTTAAACTTGCCACCGATGGTATATCGGGGCATGCGGCACATATTAAGTTTCAGCATCATGTAAATATGCATCTATAATTAATTAAATGAACCCGACCAGCTATGATCGCGGCAACTAAAATGAGAAAATGGGCATGATTTTCACAAGGATAAAGATGTGGGGGAAATTGTCAAACCTTGGGCCAATGAGGGAAAATACCCATGTGTCTTCTTTCCTTGCTCTACCCAACCACTTTCATTGAAGAATGGCTGCTGGTGGTTGAGGCAGTTATTATCTTTGGGAGTGGGGTGGCAGGACTGTCAGTCCTCACCCACACGCACACTCCACCACTGTTGACTCCACTATGCCCAGGAAAAACGATTGAAAACACCCACGAAGGATACCATTCTCTCCACGCCTATGCTGAACACTCACGCACTTCTAATTCGCGTCTTCCCTGTTGTCCGTTCACCCACGCACGAGCTGGGAGCTGTTCATCTTCGCACGTGAACCAATGTCCGTTCATTATCCTCACGCACAGGAATTTCCTGGTTTTCCGATTGATGCAGCGAGTTGAGAGTCGTGCTCTTCCATCCACGAACTGCTGTGAAGGGCCATTCACGTTTTCGGCTGTCTCACAGACTGGTATGGTCGTTCTGTTCATTTCATGCACATGATTGGGAAGTCTGCGTTTCTCTCTGCCTCAGCATGGTCTATGTAAGTTCCCCTGGTTGGCTTGTTGCCCAGGATGGGTCATTGTTTTCCCTTGTTGTGAGCTACATTCACGGTTACGTTTGGGACTGTATAATTCCCTGGGGAGTCGTCTTCCCTGTTGAGCTGTAAATGTTGATTTAATTGCATGTGGGCAATGGTTGGTCTTCGGACTGCGTTGGGAGCAGGGATGGGGGCTTGGTTTGCTTGATAAACCTGGTGTGTTGGAAACCACACAGACAAAGCTAGAGGGCTGGCTTTCTTCTCCACAACCCCTGAATAGCACTGGAAGGGAATGCAGGGCCTGAGGGACTGTGTAGCAGAGAAGGGATTGATTCCTTGTGTTGGGTGTGTGTGGGTGTCTTAGAAGCCAGGATAGTTTTGGTGTAGGAGTTCCTAGCTCTGCAATGAGCTCACCAGCTTAGCAATAAGCCTTTCCCAACTCATTGATGGCCTGATAAACCCAACTGTGTTGGATTGGCTGTGTTTTGTGTATCCTTAGCTATGTGTAAGCCTGCTTGTTCCCTTATTCCTTGGAGAATCATGCCCAGCTCGGGGGTGGCAGCGTTGCTGAGAGATTAAGGAGCACGCTGGCCTATGGTTGGGTGGAACGTTGCAGCGACGTAGCTGGTTGCGGAACGACTTCTTTGTAAGATAAGTGATCTTGTGCATTTTACTTCTGCAACTAATTTATGTTAATGTAAATGATGAACATGTTAAATGATTGCTTGTGTGAATGGGCGATGTTTCCGCTATGTCTGATACATAATTGCATCCGTGCATGATGAATGTTCATGTGTGCATGTTTTACTTCACTGCATTCTATTACAGCATGTTATTTTATTAAATCAGATGTGTATGATGAATAAGGGCATTTGTGTATGTTCCACTGCAATGTATCCTGTTATCAGCATTCTGTTTTCAACGATTTTATCATGTACATGTTCATGGGGCTCTTAGCTCGGGCGGTTTGAGCCTTGGGTCGCGTCTTCTACGCCGGTCGGAGGCATGGGGACGTGACACTCTTGGTTTACCTCACGGGTGGAAACTAGTCAATCAGATAGGGATCGTTTCCATTTTCGCTTGGCAAGTCCTTTGAATGGACAACTTGATGCAAAAGCATCCAACTCGAAGTTCATTGATTGGTGAATCAGCTTAGAATCCAGCTCGAAGTCCATTGGTTGATGAGTCAGCTTGCCTTGTAATCAAATTCTAGATGGATAGGGTTCGATGACAAGTAGATAGAATTAGTTTTAAATTTGTAATAAGTGGCAATTTTTCCTTTCTTCTCCTTGATCCCTGCATGGATTTCTCACGGATTGATCTTCGTCGATAGGGTTTTCTTTTATTAGGTCCTCAGGTCCAACTTAGTCGGATCTGACAGGTTTTCAGAGTGTTATAAATTTATTTGAGTGTAATAGATATGAAGATAAGAGTGAAAGAAAGTAGATGAGAGTGAGTGTGCAGAAGAAAAGAGTGTACACAGTGGGAGTGAACTAAATTCTATGTAATTAGGATTCCGATCAAACTGAATAAGGACCAGAGGATTACATTCCATATGTGTTTTAATGGATTCCTGATTTTCTGTAGAGATATGAATTCATCATGCATTCACTCCATATATAATTCTTTTTATAAATTCTTAGTTTCTGAGTTGCAGAGAAATTGATCCTTTCAGTGATCACTTGGTGTGCCCCGAAAATATATCTAAGAGAAGATCGAACGGCGAGGAAAAATTGTGACATAAATCAACGGTTAAAATCTGTTTCGCATCTAGAAACATATCAAGGGTCGAAAATTAACCGCAAGAATCAATGGTGCGAAAGAATTCGAAATTGCGGGAACGTGGAAATTGCGGGAACTCTGTTTTCGGCAAGCTAAAACCTGCAACCTGCATGCGGGATAGATCGTTGCGGCCGCAATTAGTTGTCGAAACTCAATATTAAAAGTTGTAATCCCACATCCCGCAACCCGCAATTTTTCAGAAAAGGAGTTGCAGAACGACAAAACTGCAATAAATGATTTGCGGATCCTGCAGCCCGCAACCCGCGGTGTTGTGGAAAGAAGATTTCAAGCAAGAATTCAACCTGTAAATTGAAGTCTTTGGATCAAGTTGGTCCTTGTGGCCATCAATTTTGGTATCATAGCATAAATAAAGATTCTACGTAGTAGCTCAGTTGATCAGTTGAGTTTGTGAAGGAAGATGCCGCCTAGAAGAGGACGCGCACATGGAGTTCCTGTAGGACGTGGTCAAGGAGGACAACCTGCAGAAACAGAAACATGAGAAGAATGGAAAAAAGGTTAGAAGCTATGGAAAGGAAGAAACATTCAGACAATTCAGATGACAGTGATGAAGAAGCTGAATCCGAATCCTCTGAGGAAGAAGAAGACGATGATCCTGAAGAAGTTAAAATCTTGAAGATATTGATGAAAACCAGTGGCAGACCAAGAATAGAAGTACCTATGTATTCAGGTAACTTAAATGTTGAAGAATTTATGGATTGGATTAATGCTCCGAGTAAATACTTTGATTTTGAAGAGATAGAAGACAAGAAGAAAGTAAGATATGCAACTACCAGATTGAAGGGACATGCAACTATTTGGTGGGATGAGCTCCAGATCCATCGAGAAAGAAGAGGTAAGAAAAAATTAACTCTTGGGATAAGATGCAGGATAATTTTAAAAGTCAATTTATGCCTAAGGACTATCAGTTAAATCTTCTTAGACAATTACAGAACCCTAGATAGAAGGCTATGACAATAAAAGAATATACATAAGAGTTTTTTAGACCGAGTATTGGATCTGGACACACAGAGGGAGGTCTAGAAAGAGTAGCTAGGTATATCAATGGGTTGAGATATGATATACGTGAAATCAGTCTATTAAATTTGAAAACTGTAGAAGATGCATATCAAGTAGCTTTAAAAGTAGAAGAGAAATTGCTAAGAAAGAAAAACCAGAGGAACAGAGGAGAGAATATGGTAAGAGGCAGAGTTGTTCCAAACAGAGGAGGTAGAACATTTAAAGATGAAGTTGAAAGTTCTAGTACTAGCAGACAATCATTCCAAAGAGGAGGATTCAGAGGAGGTAGAGGAAGAGGTAGAAATAGAGAAGTAAGATGTTATACTTGTAGAGAGATTGGACATATGCCATTGGGATTGTCCAAGAAATAAATCTATAGGTCAGAGAAATGTGAATGTTACAGAGGCTCATGAAGAGTCAAAAGAAGAAACAAAGGTGAATAATCCTCCAAAGGATGGAGAGGATCTTATGTTGAAGAGAGTCTTGGGGACGACAGAGAAACAAGTACATGAATCGGTTCAAAGGAAAAGTCTGTTTAGAACAAGGTGTAAGTCACAAGGTAAGTGTTGTAAAATGGTTATTGATAGTGGTAGTATTGATAATTTGGTTTCCACAGAGATGGTAGAGAAGTTGGGATTGAAGAGGACGAAGCATCCCACTCCTTACAAAGTGTCTTGGTTGCAGAAAGGACATCATCTCATAGTGAATGAGCAGTGTAATGTGGAGTTCCATATTGGTACTTACAAGGATGAAATAGTGTGTGACATAATGCCTATGGATGTGTGACATATACTCTTAGAGAGGCCATGGCAGTATGCCAGGAAAGAAATTCATGATGGGAGGAAGAATACTTATTCTTTGGAGAAAGATGGGAAGAGACATACCTTGTCACCCTTGGAAGATGAAGCAGTTCAGGGGAGTTCAGGATCAAGCATTCTGCTAATGTCTGGAAAAGAACTATTACAGGAAGTTCAAAGAGAAGAGGATCTACATTTTGTTGTTATTGGTAAGCCAAAAGTAATTTTAACTTCTACAAATTTAGATGATTTTCCAGATGAAGTTAAAACTTTGCTTGATGAATATGCTGACATTATTGTGGATGAATTACCAAATGAATTACCTCCTGTAAGAAGTATTAGTCATCACATTGACTTAATACCTGGTGCAAGTTTTCCTAATAAAGAAGCATACAGATTAACTTCTCTAGAAAATGAAGAAATCAAACAGCAAGTACAAGAGCTGTTGGAGAAGGGATTGGTGAAAGAGAGCTTGAGTCCTTGTGTCGTACCCACAATGTTAAGTCCAAAGAAATATGGTGGATGGAGAATATGTACCGACTCCAGGGAAATCAACAAGATCACTATCATGTATAGATTTTCCTTACCCATAATTGATGATCTGATATGTACCAACTCCAGAGAAATCGACAAGATCACTATCATGTATAGATTTTCCTTACCCATAATTGTTTAAGTGGTACAAAAATATTTTTCCAAAATAGATTTGAAAAGTGGATATTCATCATATTATAATAAGGGAAGGAGATGAATGGAAAAAAACATTTAAAACTAATGATGGTCTATATGAGTGGTTAGTGATGCCATTTGGGCTTACAAATGCACCCAGTACTTTCATGAGATTGATGAATGAGGTTCTGAAAGGATTTACTGGAAAAATTGTGATAGTATATCTAGATGACATTCTGATTTTTAGTCAAAACAGAGAAGAGCATTTAAGACACCTTAAGTTGGTGTTGAGGACTTTGTAGAAGGAGAAGCTGCTTATTAATTTGAAGAGGTGTAGCTTTTTGAAAAAATAATTGGTCTACTTGGGGTTTGTGGTTTTAGAATAAGGACTGAAAATGGATTATGATAAAGTGCAAACAATTTTAAATTGGCCAGTTCCAAAGAATGCTTATGAGGTAAGAATTTTTCATGGACTTGCCAGTTTCTATAGGAAGTTCATTAAGAATTTTTAGTAAGATTTGTGCACTTTTAATAGATACTTTCAGAGGAAGTAAACAACCTTTCCAATGGACCGAAGGAGCTGATAGAAATTTCAAATTATTGAAGAAGAAAATAACTGAGAAGCCTATTTTGGCTTTTCCCAGTTTTGATAAAGTGTTTCAAGTGGAGACAGATGCCAGTGGAACAACAGTGGGAGCACTTTTAAGTCAAAAGCATAAGCCAGTAGCATATTTCAGTGAAAAGTTGAATGAAGCTAAACAAAAGCACTCTTCGTATGATAAATAATTATATGTTGTTGTGCAAGCTCCTAAAAAGTGGAGACATTATTTAATGCCTAGGGAATTTGTTTTGTATTATGACAATCATGCTTTGTAGTTCATCAACAACTAGCCTAAATTAAATCAGAGGCATGCTAAATGGGTAGAATTTTTGCAGAACTTTACCTTCATTATCAAACATACAAGTGGTAAGTCTAATAAAGTTGCTGATGCTTTGAGTAGGATAAGTTTGGTAATGCAGGAAGTTAAGGTCAGTACTTTGGGATTATGAAATTTGATTTTTATGAATAAAGAGGATGTAGATTTCAAGGATATTTATGCTGCCTGTGAAAATCCAGTTACCCATAACAGAAGCCAATGGTTAGATTTTATGATGCAGGAATGATTGTTGTTCAAAGACAGTAAGTTGTGTATTCCAAGATGTTCAATGAGGGAAAATTTAATTCAAGAAAAACATAGTGGGGGTCCCTCAGGACATTTTAGGAAAGACAAGGCTTTTTCTCTGGTGAGTAATTTTTATTTTTGGCCAAAGATGTAGCATGATGTGAAGAAATTTGTTGAAGGATGTAGAGTTTGTCAACATCCAAAAGGAAGAAGTCGGAATACATGATTGTATCAACTATTACTTATTCCGGCTGGGCCTTGGGATTCAATAAACATGGATTTTGTTTTAGGTTTACCTAGAACTGAGAGAGGTCATGATTCAATTTATGTTGTAGTGGATAGATTTTCTAAAATGGCTCATTTTATTGCATGCAAAAAGACTAATGATGCAACAAACATTGCTAATCTATTCTTTTCATAAATTGTAAAGTTGCATGGTTTGCCTTTGAGTATTGTGTCTGACAAAGATACAAAATTTGTTGGTCATTTTTGGAGAACTCTATGGAAGAAATTGGGGACTAATCTCAGTTTTAGTTCTTCTTATCACCCTCAGAGTAATGGACAGACTGAAGTGGTAAATAGTGTTGGAATATATTAAACCCACTCACAACTTAGGATAAAATAATTAATCATTATTTGATTAATTATTCACCCACTAGCTTAATTAGTTGGCATCCACTTGCACCTTAAAGTCAATGCATGCCATCCATATCCTAGGAATGATTTATTTCTGATTTCGGGTTCATCTAGAATTAGTATACAGGACCTTATAGCAGATTCTGCTTTTTCTGCTTTTCCTACTTTTCTATAAAAGCTAGTCAACTAGGAAACTGGAGCTTTGTTTCCAACCCATCCTCCATTAGTTTTTCTCAATTTTCTAGGATTAGCATGTTATTTCCATCTCCTTGACAACTCACTCATGCTTTTTCCAACTCGTGAGGTCCTTGATAGATTTAGCAAGTGCTTTATCCACCTATGGGGGTTTGCTATATTTTGGTAAGTCAGCCTTTACATCATTGCACATAGCATTGATCTATTATTTCTACATGGTATCAGAGCTACAAGGTTCATCAAGTTCTACAAAGTTGGGGAGCGCTTCCAGTCTCCTATCCCTCTTTGAATTAGAAGAGCTTGTCTAGCTTACAAGATTTTCTCCTAGTTTGTTTTGCAGGTTGCAGAGAGTATCTCTTAGAGCATATCAACAACTTCAATATGGTTTCAAAAGTTCCTCTACTATCTCCTTTCAAATATGCTGATTGGAAGCCAAAGATGAGTGCATACTTGAAGAGGCAATGTCTCTTTGATGTCTCCATTGGTGCATTGAGTGAACCTGAGTCTTATGAAGAGAAGATTGATTGGCTAAATAATTGTGATAGAGCTTATGGAATTATGTGTTTGGGAATGTCTCCAAATATATATCATCTCATATATTATGCTGAATTTCCATTTGATCTTTGGAAAATTTTGGACAAAGCTTTTGGTTTGCAGGAAATCGAAGATGAAGCATGGAGCGAACTTAGCATCTCCTCTTGTTCTCTCTCTCAAGATTTCTTGGCCTCTACATTCTTTGATGAAGTTGATCATGATGAAGAAGTTTCTCATACAGCTCATGTTGCTGCTGCCCTCTTTCATTCGAATGCTTTCTCCTTCAATGAAGAAGCAAATATTGAAGAGCCATCTTTTTCTGTGTCTCTTGAAGGTGATTTTTCTTCTTGTGATACTATTGATGAAAAAGAAGTAACATATGGAGCTTCTGCTGATATTGATTATGATCCTATAACCCATTCATTGTTCTATCAATCTCCTATCTTAGATTCTGAGATCTATGTGCCAAATCCTTCACACCTCTTGCTTACCTCTCTCATTGATGGTGCGCAACCCAGTGACTTCCAGGATGTTTGCTTTGCCACATCAAGCCTTATTTGTGTCATACCACTTACCTTACTTGATCTCATGTGCTTCAGCATATCCTTCTTTTTCCTTGGCATCAATACTCAGAGCCTTCTTGAAGATTGTGAACATCTCATTCCGCCCATCCATCATTCAGATTTTTACACTTATCAGTTTTTCCCAGTTGCTCATAATTTTCCTAGTCTAGCCCTATATCCTCATGGAGCCATTGAAGACTTTGTCCTTGTTGTTCCATATGTTAATATTTCTGATATATCAGAGTTTTATCAGCCTCATATCAGATCTATACAGGTGCTACATCAGATTGGAAGATTGACATGTGATTCACATCACAATTTTGCAGCTATTTAGGGAATTGGGTGTGAAATAAATTGTCTTATTTTTTGTACTCTTTGGAAAGGAGTATGCACAGATCTCTTTTCCGTTTCAGATTATCTTTGCAGATCAGAGTTTGACAGAATCAAGAAGCATTCAGATAATGCCCCTACTTCATCAGATGATGAGATACAAGGAGTCTCTCCTCTTCCTTCTTGCAGGTTCTACACTCCAGCGCATGATCATGGAGTTCATGATTTCTTCAGCAAGTCCTTCATCCAGAAGCAGTTCAGTCAGCTCATTAAAGTGAAGATGAAGATATGTTGAAGACATATTTCAAATTTTGTGCCTTGTCCTATCTCGAGGGAGGATTTTCCCCATGTGGGTTTTCCTCTTTCCTCACTTTTCTGGACATAATAATTGTAAAAGGGTGACCATAGCCTTGTTGCTGGGCCCTATATGCATCCATATGCATCCATATTTTTT
>LPNX010418202.1:530514-563852 GCA_001517045.1 Pseudotsuga menziesii
TTATACATGGTATCAGATCTACAAGGTTGATAAAGTTCTACAAAGTTGAGGAGCGCTTCCAGTCTCCTATCCCTCTTTGAAGAAGAGCTTGTCTAGCTTACAAGATTTTCTCCTAGTTTGTTTTGCAGGTTGCAAAGAGTATCTCTTAGAGCATATCAACAAATTCAATATGGATTCAAAAGTTCCTCTACTATCTCCTTTCAACTATGCTGATTGGAAGCCAAAGATGAGTGCATACTTGAAGAGGCAATGTCTCTTTGATGTCTCCATTGGTGCATTGAGTGAACCTGAGTCTTATGAAGAGAAGATTGATTGGCTAAATAATTGTGATAGAGCTTATGGAATTATGTGTTTGGGAATGTCTCCAAATATATATCATCTCATAGATTATGTTGAATTTCCATTTGATCTTTGGAAAATTTTGGACAAAGCTTTTGGTTTGTAAGAAATCGAAGATGAAGCATGGAGCGAACCTAGCATCTCCTCTTGTTCTCTCTCACAAGATTTCTTGGCCTCTACATTCTTTGATGAAGTTGATCATGATGAAGAAGTTTCTCATACAGTTCATGTTGTTGCTGCCCTCTTTCATTCAAATGCTTCCTCCTTCAATGAAGAAGCAAATATTGAAGAGCCATCTTTTTCTGTGTCTCTTGAAGGTGATTTTTCTTCTTGTGATACTATTGATGAAAAAGAAGTAACATATGGAGCTGCTGCCGATATTGATTATGATCCTATAACCCATTCATTGTTCTCTCAATCTCCTATCTTAGATTCTGAGATCTATGTGCCAAATCCTTCACACCTCTTGCTTACCTATCTCATTGATGGTGCGCAACCCAGTGACTTCCAGGATGTTTGCTTTGCCACATCAAGCCTTATTTGTGTCATACCAATTACCTTACTTGATCTCATGTGCTTCAGCATATCCTTCTTTTTTCTTGGCATCAATACTCAGAGCCTTCTTGAAGATTGTGAACATCTCATTCTGCCCATCCATCATTCAGATTTTTACACTTATCAGTTTTTCCCAGTTGCTCATAATTTTCCTAGTCTAGCCCTATATCCTCATGGATCCATTGAAGAATTTGTCCTTGCTGTTCCATATGTTAATATTTCTGATATATCAGAGTTTTATCAGCCTCATATCAGATCTATACAGGTGCTACATCAGATTGGAAGATTGACATGTGATTCACATCACAATTTTGCAGCTATTCAGGGAATTGGGTGTGAAATAAATTATCTTATTTTTTGTACTCTTTGGAAAGGAGTATGCACAGATCTCTTTTCCATTTCAGATTATGTTTGCAGATCAAAGTTTGACAGAAGCAAGAAGCATTCAGATAATGCTCCTACTTCATCAGATGATGAGATACAAGGAGTCTCTCCTCTTCCTTCTTGCAGGTTCTACACTCCAGCGCATGATCATGGAGTTCATGATTTCTTCAGCAAGTCCTTCATCCAGAAGCAGTTCAGTCAGCTCATTAAAGTGAAGATGAAGATATGTTGAAGACATATTTCAAATTTTGTGCCTTGTCCTATCTTGAGGGAGGATTTTCCCCATGTGGTTTTGCCTCTTTCCTCACTTTTCTGGACATAATAATTGTAAAAGGGTGACCATAGCCTAGTTGTTGGGCCCTATATGCATCCATATGCATCCATATTTTTTGTCATACCATCATAAAGTCAGACTTATAGGGGGGTGTTGGAATATATTAAACCCATTCACAACTTAGGATAAAATAATTAATCATTATTTGATTAATTATTCACCCACTAGCTTAATTAGTTGGCATCCACTTGCACCTTAAAGTCAATGCATGCCATCCATATCCTAGGAATGATTTATTTCTGATTCTGGGTTCATCTAGAATTAGTATACAGGACCTTATAGCAGATTCTGCTTTTTCTGCTTCTCCTGCTTTTCCTGCTTTTCTATAAAAGCTAGTCAACTAGGAAACTAGGAGCTTTTGTTTCCAACCCATCCTCCATTATTTTTTCTCCATTTTCTAGGATTAGCATGTTATTTCCATCTCCTTGACAACTCACTCATGCTTTTGCCAATTCGTGAGGTCCTTGATAGATTTAGCAAGTGCTTTATCCACCTATGGGGGTTTGCTATATTTTGGTAAGTCAACCTTTTTGAGATTTATGAGTTGTTTCCATACAATTCGACTTTCCCATGAGGAAAACACTACTTATGTACACTATTATTCATAATTATTAAATGGAAGGATACACACCCATATTCATCTCTTCATTCATGTGATTCAGTCTCTTTTCTTCTCTCTTATTTTCCTGTGTATGCTTGTGAGAATTCTTAGTAGCAAGATCTATTTCCTGTGCTTCTTCTTAGCCTCATTGCACATAGCATTGATCTATTATTTCTACAAATAGGAGCTTGAGAAATATACTGAGAAGTTTGGTGTATGAACATCCAAAATAATGGGACTTATATTTAGCTCAGGCTGAGTTCGCATACAATGATTCACCCAATAGAAGTACAGGTTTGAGTCCTTTTCAAATTGTCTATGGGATGCATTCAAGAGGTGTATATGAACTTAGGAATTTAGGAAAACAAGAAAAGAGAAGTGCAGAGGGTGAAGAATTTGCATTTAGTATGCATGAGCTACAAGAAAACATCAAGAAGAGATTATAGGAAAGTGCAGAGAAGTATAAACAAAGAGCATATCTAAAGAGGAGAGAAATGAATTTTTAGATTGGAGATTTAGTGATGGCCTATCTTAAAAAGTAAAGGTTTCCTAAAGGAACTTATAATAAGGTGAAGCTTAAAAAGATTGGACCTTGTAAATTTTTAAGGGAGTTTTCTGCAAATGCTTATGAAATTGAACTTCCTTCTGACCTTCAGATTTTACCAATTTTTAACGTTTCGGATTTATATCCTTTTAGAGATGCAAGTATCTAAGCAGATGGTGTAACTTTAGATAGAGATGATCCAGCTATAGATTGGAAAGGACAAATTCCACAAAAAGAACAACCTCAGATTGAATCCATCATTGACAAAAGAATCTTAAGGAAGACCCCGGGAACAAAACCTTCTTTCAATACCTAGTCAAATGTAGAAATCAACCTACTGAAGATGCAGCCTGGATGATAGAGCAAGAAATTTCCAAGTACAATATACTGCCTGAAGGCTTAATGAAAAATTCTTTTCTTCCCCAGGAGTATGATATAGGAGCATCCAGCTCGAAGTTCATTGATTGGTGAATCAACTTAGCATCTAGCTCGAATTCCATTGATTGATGAGTCATCTTGCCTTGTAATCAAATTCTAGATGGATAGGGTTCGATGAGAAGTAGATAGAATTAGTTTTAAATTTGTAATAAGTGGAAAATTTGCCTTTGTTCTCCTTGATCCCTGCATGGATTTCTCAAGGATTGATCTTTCTCGATAGGGTTTTCTTTTCTTAGGTCCTCAGGTCCAGCTTAGTCAGATATGACAGGTTTTTTGAGTGTTATAAAATGATTTGAGTGTAATAGATATGAATTTAAGAGTGAAAGAAAGTGGATGAGAGTGAGTGTGCAGAATAAAAGAATGTACACAGTGGGAGTGAACTAAATTCTATGTAATTATGATTTCGATCAAATTGAATAAGGAACAGAGGATTACATTCCATATGTGTTTTGATGGATTCCTAATTTTCTGTAGAGATATGAATTCATCCCGCGTTCACTCCATATATAATTCTTTGTATAAATTCTTAGTTTCTGAGTGGCAGAGAAATTGATCCTTTCAGTGATCAATTGGCATGCTACGAAAATAGATCTCAGAGAAGATCGAACAGTGAGGAAATATCGTGACAGAAACCAACGGTTAAAATCTGTTCCGCAACTAGAAACATATCAAGGGTCAAAAATTAACCGCAAGAATCAACGGTACGGAAGAATTCGAAATTGAGGAAACATGGAAATTGAGGGAAATTAGTTTACGGCAAGCTAAGACCCGCATGCGGGATAGACAATTGCGGCCGCAATTAGTTGTGGAAACTCAATATTAAAAGTTGTAATCCTGCATCCCGCGACCTGCAAGTTTGTGGAAAAGGAGTTGTGGAACAATGAAACTGCAATAAAAGATTCCCGGATCTCGCAACCCACAACCCACAGTGTTGCGGAAATAATATTTCAAGCAGGAATTCAACCTGTAAATTGAAGTCTTTGGATCAAGTTGGTCCGTGTGGCCATCACAACTACTTCAAGGTTCCCCATCACAACTACTTCAAGGTTCCTGTGGTACTTCTCACAATGAGTTTTAGGGCTATGCCCAAGTACTTTCCATAGTTGAGTGGATAGGGTTTAGTCCTCGATCCGAATGAATAATACCGATGCAAAGAAGAAGCAATATTGCAAGAATCACAGCTCCAGGAAGCACGACAAAATAAATTTTTTTGGGCAGAAATTCCACCGAGCGAGCCCAAGAAAGTGCTATAATACCATATGTGAGGAACCTCTTGCAATAAACAATGAAAATGCACAATACAACAGAAATAACAGAACACATAAGATATTTTATTGATAGTAGGCCACTTCGAGGGGGAAACCTCCTTTGAGAAAGATCAATACAAATAACTCTTGGATGTGTTCATTATCTTCAACACGTACTTATATACTAAGTCTAATCTAAACAACTATTACCCCTCGTGAATGTGGGATAATGCAACATATTAACTGGACGACTTAACAACTATTACTTACTCCCCATGAATGTAGGATAATATAACATACTAACAGAACAAATTACAAAGCATATGCGTTCGAGAAAATATACTAACAAAATAAAGAGGAGGGTTGGCATGGGTTCTTAACAAGGCCGAGCATGTTCCATTTGAATTTACTCTGGTTTCAATGGCGGTTGGTTTGGATCGCGTGAGCTCTCATTAGCTACAGAGAAATTGGGTTAAGCGACAAGCCATGGATGGGGGCATGACCATCCGTTGGCATTTTGTAGTGCGTGATTGTTTGCGGTTCTGTTTTTGCATTTTTTCCTCGACTCAGCTCAACCTGCCTACCTTGAAACTCAAAGGCCTCTTCCTGTTGCTGGTATTGCAGCTTCATCACCCCTACAAGCAACACTCTTACGCTTTAGTCTCCAGGATGTCTAGGCAACGGGGAAACCCCAGATGTAACACCCCGGTTTTGACCCCGTTGCATTTTATGTATATGATGTATATATTGTAAATGATCATGGTGCGGAGCTAAAGGCCAAGGCCCCACCATTGATTGGTTATGCTATGTTTCGGGTCAAAATTGTCACCGATGGTATATCGGGGCATGCGGCATACATATTAAGTTTCGTAATCATGTAAATATACATCTTTAATTAAATAAACCCAACCAGCTATGCTCGCGGCAACTAAATTGAGAAGGGGCATGATTTTCACAAGGATAAGGGGGGGAATTGTCAAACCTTGGGCTATAGGGGAAAAATCCATGTGTCACCACCCTGTTTGAATTGCTCAGCTTCCCTTGTCTTATCCAACTACCACCTTAAACATTCTGCTGAGTAGTTGATGCAGTTATTGTTTGGGAGTGGGGGTGGCAGGATTGTCAGTCCTTACCCACACGCACACTCCACCATCAATGGAACCTCATGTTGGGAAAAGGAAGCGAACTCTCCAGGGATTTTCACTCTCTCCACGACGGTGCTGAAAGGAAGAAAACACTCCCTCACTCCCCACTCGCGACTCTCCATTTTCTATTCATCCTCACACAGGGACGGTTGTCTATTCATTTATTTCTCACGCATAGGCTTCTTTCCTGTTTTGGTCTCATGCACCCAGGAGAGAGGGTCCGTCTCCACTCTCATTCACATTTTCCACATAGAGGAATCTGGGGTGTTTCGATCCGTATTTGGGATTTGGTGTAAATCTCCTCTCACGCATTGGATTCTGTGTTGCTGTTACTCACGTAGCAAGCTGGGGGCCGTTCGGTCACTATAACCCACAATTTTCCCTGTGGAGAGCCATTTATAAGCTCAGGGACTGTGTGTAAGTTTTCCTTATCGATTTGTGGTTCATGCATATGTTTTTCCCCTGCTCAGCTGAGAACTTGGCTTCTCTCTTCCATTTTCGGACTCTATAAGTATTTCCGGTGACTTCGTTGTCCAGGCCGAACTGTTGTTTCCCCATGTTGTGAGTTGTGTCCACTGATACGTTTTGGGACTATGGTAATTCACTTTGGAGTCGTTTTGTCCACGATAGGGCCAAGAACGACTCAGGAGTCATTTTCCCTGTTTAAGCTGTAACTGTTTATTGATTGCATGCGTGCAATGGTTGGTCTTCGGACTGCATTGGGAGCAGGGATGGGGGATTGGGTTGCTTGATAAACCTAGTGTGTTTGGAAACCACACAGATAGAGCTAGAGGGCTGGCTTTCTTCTCCACAACCCCTAAATAGCACTGGAAGGGAAGTCAAGGCCTGAGGGACTGTGTAGCAGAGAAGGGACTGATTCCTTATGTTGGGTGTGTGTGGGTGTCTTATAAGTCAGGCTAGTTCTGGTGTAGGTGTTCCTAGCTCTGTAATGAGCTCACCAGCTTAGCATTTATCCTTTCCCCGCTCCTTGATGGCTTGATAAACCTGACCATGTTGGCTTGCCTATCTTGTTGATGGCCTGATAAACCCAACTTAGTTGGATTGGCTGTGTTTTGTGTATCCTTGGCTATGTGTAAGCCTGCTTGTTCCTTATTCCTTGGAGAATCATGCCCAACTCGGGGGTGGCAGCGTTGCTGAGAGATTAAGGAGCATGCTGGCCTATGGTTGGGTGGAACGTTGCAGCGACGTAGCTGGTTGCGGAATGAGTCCTTTATAAGATAAGTAATCTTGTCTATTTTACTCCTGCAATCCTATTTACTGTTAATGATTATGATGAACATGTTGAATGCTTGTATGATCGTAGGTTTGCTTCCGCTGTATGATAAATAATCATGTATGCATGTTCTAGTTCAAAGCATTTTGTTTCAGTATTTCAACATTTTATGAATGTACATGTTCATGGAGCTCTTAGCCCGAATGGTTAACGCCATGGTAGAATCCTCTTCGCCGGTCGGAGGGTTGGGGACGTTACACCAGAAGGGGAAGCAACGACAGAGGAAAAACACAACGCGGTCTAATTGTAATAACAGAGGAAGGTTATGAAGCTGGGATCTTGATGATTGTCAGGATCCTAATTGATGATTGGGAAGGCCGCCTGGTGAATGAGTGACTTGATATAGGGAGAGGTGGAGGAAAATTAAATTATAATTGGCTCATAAAAATCGTGATGGGGTTCTCATGGAGGACATGTTGGGGAGATGGAGCTTGAATTGCAACACTATCCTCTCTATCAAAGCTAAGATGACAGATATGGACATCTAGCTTAGCAGGTTGGATGCCGCCTTTGCATGGAAATTCTTGGCCAACGGGAAGAGACAAGTCGACACCATGGAGGTTGGGTGTGGAAGTGCAATGGGAGGAAGGTATGTAGAAAAAGGTTCGGCCCTAGTTTTGGAAGCTTCCACTAGTGCGCCCTTTCCCATCTCGACCACCATTGAACCTCTATTCAAACGTATGCGGGATAGCGAAGGCCCGAGTAGCAAGTCGTCTCCTCCGCTAGCGAACAATATTGTTACCAAATCTAAGGAAGGTGGATGGGCCTGCCCCATCTTGGAGGAGCCCCCCCCATAAATCATGCTCATGTCTCCAACGACGGCTCGGTCTCTTTCCGGTTCGAATTGTTATATCAAGTCTTTTTGTTAAAGGCTGTTATTTCATCTTATGGTAAATACTTTGTTAATTTGCGGAACTAGTAGATTAAGAACCAATTTATATTTTCATGGAACTCAAGGCCATTGGACTTTCTCGGTTACAGTTCCCCCAAAAAATTATGTAATTTTGACTAGCTTAGGTGGTGGTTTCAATACCTTCGACCACCCTAGAATTTTCTAAGACTTGCAACTTTTGACTTATCAGTTTAAATGAATGTGCATATTTACAAAACAAAAAAAAACATGCTCAAGATCTTTGTAAATATTTTGAAAATGTTTAACCCTTTACTAGCAATCTCTTTATAGTTTCTTACCCACGAACCCTCATTTTTCATTTACCAAATCATGTTTATTCTCTTCATATGGCTTGAAAATTGATGAAAATATTTTTGTTCTCATTTCCATTCTTTAGCTTAGTTACCTTGCTTTTCCATCTCCATTCAACATCCTGAATAGCCAATATCCTCCTCACCTTACTTTCTATCTCATTCAACTTTATTCTTTCTTCTTCATTGAGTAGTTCTCATACATTATTTGAAGGAATGCTTTTGATTTCTTCCTCTGTCTCTTTTAACACCTTATTTCTGGGTTTATATCTTTCTATATCCCAATCCATCACCTCGACCTTAAATTTCTTCAAGGAATCAACAAATTGTACATAAGTTGGAGAACTTAAATTACCATCGAACCCTTTCCATTCCCTTTTAAGCAAGTTTTGAAACCCTTCCTCCAACCTACTAGAGTTACGTTTTAAAGGATTGGAGGGCTTGTCATCATTTAAATCTAATTGAGAAAAGTGTGACTATGATATGAGCCTCCACTTCCAACCCATGACCTATATCTATCCACCTCCCCCCTAAGATTCTCTATGTTAATGAAATCTACCCATTTGATTAAAAACACCACCATCCTCTAGTAGTTTTTTTCATCCATGTTGGAGTAATATTGACTTGTTTGACATTAACAAAATATGCATGCTTAAATATATATATGAAGAAATACCCTAATCTATTAATTCTTGCTTAAGATTCCCATATCTCAAACTTTCCCAATGTAAAATCGAAATCTCCTCTTATGATGATAAAATCATACTTCAAAATATCTAGATTAATAAACTTCTCTTAATACCTTTGTGTCTAATCATAAGGCCCAAATGCATTTAAAACAAAACCAGAGATGCACAAGGTAGTCAATTCAAATTTTGTCATAAACCTAATCCAAGAAAAATTAGAGATAGATTTGAACTTCAATTAGTTACAATCCCCCTCGAGTTACCAATCACATCAATTGCGATGAACTCCCCATCTTTGAAGCATGATCTCAACATCCCAATAATCATATCCCCACTCCCTATAGTGTCTTGCAGCATAAGAATGTTGAGTTTCTCAATCTCAACATTTTGAATAGGGCCAACTTCTTAGAGGGATTGCCTAACCCTCTAATATTCAGAGGCATAATAATCATTTTCCTTTTTTCTCAATGGGTTGTCTTGCACTAAGAACCCTTGTGATTTTCTATTTTTCATATTGTAGTTCTTTCCTAGCCATCTCTCGAGTTAATAGTATATATAAAATTCTTCCTACAAACAAATGTTGAGGTTCCTTTAACTCCATCACTACCCAACCCCTAAGCATGAGTCCCCTAGCCACTTCTTCCCCATTTTCTTAGTGTTAAATTATTTAAGGATGAAAATTTTGTACCCTCTTCAACATTATTACAATTTACATGAATTCGGTTATTGGGATCATAACTAGGCTAAGTACAAGAACAACTCTCTTTACCGTTTGAAAGGATAGTAGAATCACCATTAGAGTAAAACCATTCCAATATTTTTTTAGCCTAATACAAACGTTTTGGATTAGAGGCCAAATCCACATGGATTTGCGAATATTTCTCATCCCCCCCATTCACCATTTACAACTTTACTATTGAGAAGGTTAGGAGATTTTGAAAGGGTTTTACCTCTTAATTCATATGTTACCTCAATTTTCTTTTGCATTGTGCCCTCGAATTAAAACGACACCTCCTTGAGATACGATTCACTTTTAGATTATGATACTTTTATTTGGGATTCGATTATCTTCTATATCTTCTCTGAAACTCTATTTTTTATACTTATGAATCTTGAACACACTTTTTGTCACATCCCCATCCATCAATCTAACCAACAAAAGGGGCCATGAACTAATTATGGGCTTCTAAATTTTGCCCCATAGCCATAATACATATTCATAACATTTAATATATGTCTATAAATGTACAAATAATAATACACAATGGAAATAAACTCCATCCACACACATCTAGCATGCATGTATCGATATAATCATAACATCCTTTAAATAAAAAACACTGCATAATCAAATACAAAAGAATACTTATCTTTAAACAAAGAAAATCTGTCACACCCCGGTTTTCACCCCTTTGCATTAGATGTATATGATGTATATATTGTAATGATCATGGTGTGGAGCTAAATACCAAGGCCCCACCATTGATTGGTTATGCTATGTTTTGGGTTGAAATCGTCACCGATGGTATATCAGGGCATGCGACATACATATCAAGTTTGTCATCATGTAAATATGCATCTTTAATTAAATGAACCGACCAGCTACGATCGTGGCAACTGAATTGAGAAGGGGCATGATTTTCACAAGGATAAGGGTGGGGAAATTGTCAAACCTTGAGCCATGAGGGAAAAACCCATGTGTCACCACCTTGTCTTACCCAACCACCTCCATTAAGAATTGCTGGTGGTGGTTGAGGCAGTTATTGTTTTTGGGAGTGGTGTGGCAGGACTGCCATTCCTTGCCCAACCGCACTCTCCACCAGCAACGAACCTCACGATGGACAGAGGGACGAATACACCCTTCATTCATTTTTTTCTTCATTGTGTGTTATCTCCACGCCCTGTTCATTCCTCTCGGTTTTCTGTTCATTCCTCACGACAGTCTGATGGTTCTCACGCAGTGTTCTCACGCATAGGCGAAGCTATTCATCCTCACACAGGGACCATTGTCTGTTGCTGTTCTCACGCACAGGATTTCTCCTAGCTTTCGACTCATGCAGCGAGCTGGGATCCGTGCTCTTTCACTCACGTTTTTGGCTGTATGATCTCCTCACAGAATGGTATGGTCGTGTAATTTCCTGTCATTTTGATGTTGAGATTTGGGCTGTTACTCCTCCCGTGAGTTATGGTTGCCGCCATTCTCCTCAATATTTTTTGTGTTGCTGTGGTCTCCCTTATGGGGTGATTGTTGTGGTCTTATTTATATTTTGGGGATGGGAGTCTGCTCATTTCACACACAGGTTGGAAGTCTGCATTTTTCTCTTCCTCAGCGTGGTCTATGTATGTTTTCCCGGTGGCTTTGTTGCCCAGGACGGGCTGTGGTTTTTCCCCTATTGTGAGCTGTGTTCGCTGATACATTGGGACTGTTAAAATTCGCCCAAGAGTCATTTTCCTCTGTTAAGTTGTAATTGCTGTTTGATTGCATGCGTGCAATGGTTGGTCTTCGGACTGTGTTGGGAGCAGGGATGGGGGCTTGGTTTGCTTGATAAACCTGGTGGCTATAAACCACACGGACAGGGCTAGAGGGCTGGATTTCTTCTCCACAACCCCTGAATAGCACTGGAAGGGAATGCAGGGCCTGAGGGACTGTGTAGCAGAGAAGGGACTGATTCCTTGTGTTGGGTGTGTGTGGGTGTCTTAGAAGCTAGGCTAGTTCTGGTGTAGGTGTTATTGGCTCTGTAATGAGCCCACCAGCTTAGCATTTAGCCTTTCCCAACTCTTGGATGGCTTGATAAACCCAACTGTGTTGGCTTGGCTGTGTTTTGTGTATCCTTGGCTATGTGTGTAAGCTTGCTTATTCCTTTATTCCTTGGAGAATCATGCCCAGCTCGGGGGTGGCAGCATTGTTGAGAGATTAAGGAGCACGCTGGCCTATGGTTGGGTGGAACGTTGCAGCGACGTTGCTGGTTGCAGAACAACTTCTTCACAAGATAAGTGATCTTGCTCATTTTACTTCTGCAACCATACTTTCTGTTAATGGTCATGATGAACATGTTGAATGAATGCTTGTATGAATGTGTGTTGTTTCCGCTGCGTATGATAAATATTTGCATCTGTGCATGTTCTAGTTCAAATTATTTTACATCAGCATTCTGTTTCAGTTAGTTTATGCCTTCACATGTTCATGGGGCTCTTAGCCCGGATGGTCAACGCCATGGTCGCATCCTCTTCGCCGGTCGGAGGGATGGGGATGTGACAAAATCCAAGCAACTAGTTGTGTAAGAGCGATTTTCCACCCAGCTGGAGACACTTAGTACAATATATACTTTTTTTCTGTTGAGAGGCCACCCCTAAGCTGGGCTATGATGTCGGAAGGGTAAAGGAAAGATGTATAGGCTGCTCTCTCTCAACCAACAACCCATTCAGCTCTCCAGGCTTAGCCAAATTCTCATACATATCTCTACAAGGATCTCATTCAACCATCACAACCTTGGCTCTAACAACACTTGCCCCACACAACACCTTTCTAGGATTATGTATTCCCTCCACTAATCCATGGTTCTCTTGGGTGATCCATCTTGCCAGGTGCTTCCAGTGTGTGCATAGAAAGATTCCAGCTTGCTATATGTTGTTGGAGAACCACCTGTAGCCTTAAATTCTGGCTTCCTAAGCATATATGAATAACAAAACTTGGCTCCTAGATTTCCTAACCTCTATTCTCACCTAAATCCATCTATTTTCCTTCAGATTTATAGTCTTGTCTCTAAATTCGAATTTCTGGGTTATACACTGTTTGGTAAGAGTCATGAACATCAATGGGGAGCTTTACATAGTGTACATTTGCATGGGAGAATAATGGTGAAAAGACAAATGACAAAGATTCTTACCATAGAAGAAAAGACTCTTGACAGCTGTAGATTGACCTTTGATATTTGATAGAAATGTTACAAAAGTGCATTCATCCCCATTCTTTAATAATTGCATGAAGTGACTTTTCCCACCAACCTCACACATGCATTCAATGATTGAATTCAATAGTAAAAAAAATTGTAATTAACTTGCTTAAAGCACATGGCATAATTTGGATGAGTTATAAGGTTGATACTTGGAAGCAAATGATTTAGTCTCCTGTTTGTCCTAGGTTTGTCAACTAGTTTTCCTGAGCTTATCTTTCTTCCTTAGACAATTTTATCCCCTTTGATTTTCTTATTCTCCTACGTTTGGGTTTCCTTTATTTTGTTTTAAAAATATCTTTTTGCATTCACAAATATTTTAGTTAAAACTTAAGCTCCTTTAGATTAATAAATGTATTTTCATATAATGAAAATGAATGCAATGTCTTTTTATATTCTATGTTTTAACACAAGCTGGTAGAGCATCTCATTATTCATATACATGCGTGCTGCAAACTTGCCAAGGTTAGGGTTATGTGCATGGTTATCAGATAATAATGACAGAAGTTTAGTCTCAGTTTGGAACAGTTAGGTGAGAGTCTATAGTTAATGTACAAGAAACATCAAGTTGAAGATGTCAATATCACACCAGAGGTGGTGGCCACTGAATTTTATACTAGAAAATTTGGTGATTCTCAGTCAGTACTTAAAGGTGCCAGGCACAAGGAAATTGTAGAAATCAATGAATATTGCTGATTGACTTTTTTTGATTTGGGCAGACCGAGGCATAGTGCCGGCCATTACATTCCCAGCACTTAACAGGCTCCTTTCGTTCAAAACTCTTAGTGAAATTCCCATGGTTATTTGCAGCCTCCTTGCCCTTAAAGTTATTGGAATTATTGGAAGTACCATTTCTAGTTCCCTGGAAATTTTTATTGTTAGAATAATTTCTGTTCTTATTATTCTTGAAATTCTTCTGGGGTACAAATTCTTTCTTCTTAAACTTAGGCTGATTGTTGTTCTTCTTAGCCTTCCAGTTGGCTATACCTTCTTTCTTCTTATTCTGCTCAAAACTTAAATTAGCCTTCCTCATGGCTTCCTCCAGAGTCTTCGGGTTATCATATTCAATTCTGTCCTTGATGTGATATGGTAGACAACTGAGAAAGTGCTGTACTTTAGGCTTCTCGTCTACTAAGTAAGGTACATACCTCAGCAAGCTTAAGAATTTTACGAATTGAAGTTAGGTTCAATGACTATGAAGGATTTGGAACCCTTTAGATGATGAACTGCTTTCGGCTTTTGCCAGCTTCATCTTTTTAGATCCTTTCTGATGGCTAACTTCTTCAGATTCAGATCTTTTGCTCCTCCCTTTAGTCTGGAATTTTTCCATCAAAATTTGGTTCAACTCTTCATGAGTCTTCAAAATCCTCTCATTGTCCTTCTTGACTGATTCCATTTCAGTCTTCAAATCCTTTATAGTCTGCATCAGCTCTGAAGAGTGAGCAGTCACCTCTTCTAACATAGGTTCCCTGGGCAATTGCCTTGTCTCTGTATCTGGAGACTCCTCCTGAGCATATTCTCCTAGCTTCTCCATACCCGCTTGTTAATTTTCAGGTTTTTTTTTTGTTTTTTTTGTTCTTTACATAAAACATAATATAGGTTAGTATATTATTTTACTGTTCTACGGAAACTAGTTGGGCCACATCAAGGCCTAGTATTTGAACCATGCTTTGATACCACATGTCAGAACCCCAAATATCTCTTCTGACAATAGATAAAGAAACAATCTACTATTCTACAATCTCATCCTATCATCTTTATTGTAATTTTACCCCTGTGCTGGAGTACGGTCTGGTAAACCCAGATGAGGAAAAACATAGTGGGTTCTTATTTTTCATCAAAATATTCTATTACTGATAAACTAAAAGCATTTACATCACTAAACCAACTAAATCTTCATATCATAAACTAAAAACATAACATTCAACCATTCATAGTTATTAAAACAAAGATAGTTAGGTGACAAAACCTGTTTAAACTTGGACAACAACAGCAATGGGAGGCCGTTCCTCCCTACCAATTCCTGGAGAGCGCTCAAACAACGACTCCTTAGGACCCTCGAGCTTGCTCTGGTCTCCTTGGCTGGAACTAGGTGCAGCAATAGTCAAATACCCGTCTTCAAACTCAGTATCAAATCTGAACTTATTAGTAAGTTCTCCCAGCTAACAAGCTGTAATAACCAAGTTACTGCAGCATTCCTCTCAGAACAAATTCCTTACTGTTTTTCCCTTTTTTCCCAAATGAATTTCCTGAATAGCATTCCACTTGAATGGTTCTTCTCTGGAAAATAACTGAGCAACCTCAGCTCTATTCATTGGGTACTTTTAAAAGATTGCCTAGGTCTTTTTGGGTTAGTTGTCATTTATTGAGCCACCTGCTCTGATCCCACTTTCTTGGGGGATCATGACCCCAATTATAGGGAAGTTGCCAATTTATAATGATAAGGCATTGGTAACTACACGACCCACAACTGATGGAGACAGTGCAATAGATTCCTTTCATCGCTATGTAGGGGTGAAGTGGCTAGTTAACAAGCCAATTAACATGTTTGATGATGCATGATGGCATCTCATTCAAAAGGCTGAAGAGGAGAAACTTATCCAAGTTACTATTGGTTTGTCTAAAGAAGTAACAGAGCTACTCAGCTGTGGATTGAACATCGAAAATTGATAGTGAAGGAATCCTTATCCCAGTACATTTTACCTAATATGGAGAAGGAATCACGAATGGTGCTAACAACAAGGGCCAAAATTTGGTTGGTTCATGATATGGGATGCAACTATGGAAGAAAGTGTAAGTTGCTCCCCATAAGCGTAAAAAACATGATGATGATCATGTTGATGAAGTTTTAGAAACATTTGTGACGGCTTGCTTCTAGGGTTCTGTTAAAGATCCTACAACATTTGTGATGTTATATTCTTCCAATGAAGTACTCGATACTTTTTTTATGACATATTTCAGTATTTGTTCAAATAACCCGACTCATATTAAGAGAAAAGAGCTTGATCAACATCGTTTTTTTGAAGTTTATGATGGATCATCAACCTCATGTAGTTAGTTTGGGAGCTTCAAACATATACTGTAAACACTTGAAGGATGGTATCTATGAGGCTATATTTAAGATAGAGGAGGAGCATCCATGTGAATTTACAGATGGACTGGACATGCAACAACTGGTAATCATGTCATGAATCCATTGGATGATACCAGAATTCATCCTGAGTCATATGAACTAGCCAAGAAAATGGTTGAGGATGTATATTGTGAAGATGTGGGACATGATATAGATGATACAGATGAAGAAACAAAAAATATGGCTATTGAACATGTGAAAAATAATACGGATGTGCTTAAAGCCATTAATATTGATGAATATGGCTCAGAACAACCTGTGAACAAGCGAAGAGAACGTTGTCTTTGATTGCTTAGACTACCATCGAGATTGATTCTTTGTATGAAGGAATTGATTTTTACTCTACCATTACTAGGGCCAGATTTGAGGAGCTCAACATGGATCTATTTAGGAAATGCATGGAGCATGTTGAGAAGTGTTTGAGGGATGCTAAGATGGATAAGATCATTTTTCAAGATGTTGTGCTTGTGGGAGGATCTACCAGAATCCCTAAAGTGCAGCAACTTTTGCAGGATTTATTCAATGGGAAGGAACTCTATAAGAGTATCAACCCTGTGAAGTTTTCACTTATGGTGCTGCAGTACAAGCTGCAATTCTTAGTGGAGAAGGTAATGAGAAGGTGAAAGACCTCTTGCTTCTAAATGTTACTACATTGTCTTTTGAATTGGAAATTGTCAGGGGTGTGATGACTGTTTTGATCCCATGAAACACAACAATTTCCACTAAGAAAGAACATGTCTTCTCTACATACTTTGATAGTCATCCTGGTGAAATATCAAGGACAAAGGAAAATAATCTTTTGGGGAAGTTTGAATTGTGTGGTATTCCACCTGCCCCAAGGGGTTTATCTCATATTACTGTTTTCTTTGATATTGACGCCAACGGTATCCTTAATGTTTCCACCAAGGATAAAACAACTGGTTAGAAGAACAAGACTAGCAATACCAATGACAACGACAGGCTAAGAAAGGATGAAATTGAAAAGATGGTTAAGAAAGGATGAAATCAAGACACTGATAAAAGGAAGAGTATTCATCATTTAATGCCACGAGGAAACCCAAAGGCTGCAATTATTTTTCACACAGAATGTTAAAATATGACAAGGTAATTGAGGGTGCCAAATGTTTGAAACCACTACCAAAGTGCCTAGGAGAGTTCACAAGAATCCATAAGTCAATTTGGATTAGGAGTAATACATAATATTTGTCATTTTACAATTATTTTCAAACTTGTTACACTTGTCTTTTAAATTCTAGTTTTGGTATGATAATATCCTAGGAAAGTGGATCCAAGGGAAGCTTTCTAGGATTATCTAATCTTATAAATTGTAAAGCATTTTGATAAACTAGAGAGACAAATGAGGGTCGATACATGCTTGGAGCTTGTATAGTTTTGCAATGCTTTATCTGTGTAAGAACTTCTTTGCTTTATGAATGACTTATTATCTATTTGGAGCTAGGTTTTAAAATTGATATTGTGTGGATATTATGTGGTTTTTTTGAACCCTTGTTTACATTTTTGTTTATATAGATGTTTTCTATATAGATGCATGTGTTGGCAAGTGAATGCTTATTCTTAAATGATGTTTGAAATGTTATTTTGAGCACCTATTATTTTACATATGAAGCAATGATGAAATGTTTGTTTATTCCTTGTATTTATATGCTTTGAAACCTATCTCCCGGATGTCATTCCTTCTGTAAAATCTTGTCCTTTTGCATGTATTATATGAAGTTTTCATATTTTTGTTTCTTTGTACCTATCTGTACATTATTTGAATTTTACATTGTTATCCATAAAACCACAAAAACAACCTTTGTTTTCTGAGGTTCCTAAACACTGCTACTCTATAGTCTAGTTAGCAGACTTTAGTATAAACATGTCCAATAGGCCCCCATTTTTCTCTTACCCTTCGGTGGAATGTTAACCTCTCTAGTGCTATTTACAATACCATTATTGGACCATTTTATTAATTGTACAACATAACATTTGCATAATTTTTGAGTTAGCATAACAAACCAACCACATGGTCCAAATAACAATATTTTCATCACACATGCCTAACCATTCACCAGTCAGGTCTTAGCATTGAGATCTGCAATAGGAATCCATACTAGCATATTTGCATCATTTACATAATTTTGGTTAAATACATTCCAAGTCAAAATTGAGGATATTACAGTACCGCCTTGAAATAACATTGTCGTCGGTGTTCTCTTTATTTTCAACAAAATTCCATGTCTTTTCTTTTGCTTTTAGCGATAATTGTAATGCATTTCTCTTCAAGGCCACTTTGTCTTATTGTTAGCTATCTTGGATAGTAATCCCAATCATTCCTTTGAGCCACCTTGGAACACCTCCAAGGCCTTGAGCATTTAATCATATACCTATTATAATCATCAAGAGAAAAACATGCTCTCCATAGCCATTTTATGGAATACTTAACTCATTAACAAAAATTCAAGTTTCATAACTGAAGCATATATATATTTATAACACAAGATAAAGTATATAATAATTCCAATACTTATCTTTATGAACATGCATTTGCTCTATATAGCTTCCATGGGAAAGATTAAACTTACTATCTTCTCTGACACACCCAAGGTATCTAGATATACATTAGAGGAAATTTGGGTCTAAATGAGCGTTCTAAAGAAAATAAAATTAAAAACCATGTCACATTACAAATATGCCATGTCACACTAAGTTAAAAGTGTTATCTAATGAAAATCAACCTATATTATGCCATTAACAATATTTGGCAAGTATGTTGGGTCAGTGTAGAGTTTTTTTTTGGTAAAATACATAAAATTCTATATTAACATATTAAATAAAATACAATGTTGTTTGTCCATATGGTTGTTACTTAGTTTGAAACCATGAGCCTCACAGATATGATAATTATACAAATTTTCAAACATACTCTGTTTTTTTTTAATGCCCCTCCCTTGAAAGGAAAAAACATAGCTTACATTAATTCATTCCTAACAAAATCAAAACAAAGAGCTACAACTTATTATTTTCTACTAAACGTTGGTGCACCAGACCCATCTTATAGCATTCTTTCATATTAATAGTCAAAACCAGAAAAAACTGAGGTACCCACTAGAGGACACAATGGTGGCAGATATAGACCGGTCGAGGGTAGTGCTCCCCTCCTGCCACACACTTCACCTTGGTTGTATGTGTAGTGACCCTCCAGGGCCCTATCTAAAACTATTTGCGGGTTTTGGCATAAGGTAAATTCAAATATGAAACTTAAATCACAATTCAAGTACATTCAAATACAAAAACTTAAATGATGCTTATGCAATTCATTCAATTTGCATAACCAAAATAATTCATTTCTACATGTTCAAATATAAAAATTTAAACAACAATGAACCTATTACCGACTGTGAATCTAGTTCTCGGTGAAGATTGCTGAAATTGTTTCCACCCAATCCAGTCCTGTGATCTTCCCAAATTACAAACTACCCCTTGGTTGATCTCCCTACCATACTGAGAGTAATCTTCTTCCTCCTAGACCCCCGCACAATAGGGGTCGTAGAGCACCCACACTAGAAAAAGGTTAAAAAATGAGCTCCCCCTCACCATAACACTTTCAAGCCAAACTCACATAGACACACTTCATAACTCAAATTCCATTACAACATTCATCTAACATTAGGGAGCTAAGAGAGATTTGTTTCCCTTCCTTGCCCCTTGCTTAAATAACAAAATATCCCACGACACGTGTCGCTCTATGCAAAAATATTATTTTTATGCAGTTTCTCATTATTATTATTAATCTAGACATGTGTTTTTCTCACATGAGAGTGCACATATATCCCACAATTTGCTCATAGATGTTCCCTTATGCTAGGATTTCAATCCCTAAATCAGTGGATGCAAGTGGAGTTAACTCTATAATGTCCCTCAATCCATACTTGATCCATATCTAAATATTCCCCATTTATTTAATTACACTAAATCATTTTATGCACAAAACAAATTAATGCATAACTATATGTCCAATGCAAAACATTTACATAAGTTATTTTTTTTGTAATTGTCTAGGTACCACATCTATGGGCCATTTTGACATAATTTCCTCTTCTTTGTTAAATGGGGAGTTCATGTAGTGGTGTTGAATTCATTACCATACACCAATCCTTTACACTCTATGTGAGACTGACGTTGAGGAGTAAGATTGTCGTTACTACGTTCCCCTCAACAAACTCGTACGTGACCAAGTCGTTATGGTCTCACATGTACGACATCATGCTACTTGAGCAAAGATGGAAGGTATTTCCACTCGTGCATGGACTGCTATTGGGAGCCGACAATCTGTCGTCGTACCCCCATGTGTGTTTTTCTCGTCCTCTACAACCCCTTTTTTATCCCTTTGTGAGGAAACTGATAAACCGTCTTACTTGCCACTTCACACATACCCAGAGCGCATATTAGTAGCGCTGCTAAAAATAGATCATCATATAATATTCAATTTCATCTGTCACCATTCGTTAAGCAATATCTATTCAAATTTACAAAAATAAATTCTCCATTTAATTCATATCACAAGTGTTTAACAACTTCATTTTTTCACATTTCTAATTCATTCAACATAATGCAATAATTGTCATAATCATTCACATGTGCTAGTCAATTAATAGCATGTTTAGAGTAATATTCATACTTCATTCATATTTGCCAGTCGGTCAACAATTTATTCAAGGTAACGCATAAACATAATTTTTTCTAGATTATATAGCCAAGGCACTTCAACAAGTGCCCTCAAAGTTTATCAATCAAACTCAGTTGGAGGTGGGAATTACATACACCCCCTCTTATAAAAACTTCGTCCTGAAGTTAATTTTTCTCTTGATGTCACTTTCTTTTATTTTTATCAAATAACCATGGCCATAAGCATTAGCGGTTCTACCATCATTGATTTTGTTTTTCATCCAACATGGTTCTAACACATTCTCAAGAATTCAATAGTAACTTCATGTAATGTAAATCCAGGAATACTTTTCAATAATTGTCAATACTAACTTAGATTTCCAATAGCTCCTAATCATCAACAAGGATCTACGATATCCAATTAAGCTACAAGCTAGATCGCATCAATAACCACATGATAGGTAACTAGTCAACTAGTAGTAATTCAAATCTATTCGACTATCCTCTCTTACATGGAGAAGGCAAACATCATACAATCTTCAATAAACTATAGATTGGTAAGTTGCCATTCTGAATTTCCAAATCAATAGAGACCATCACATAGTCAAAATCAATGCATATATCACTCATGATTTTCATATGACTGCTTCTAAACCCATAAATTTCAATAAGATTAATTCTCAACTAGATATAATTCCAAAGTGTCAAGACTTAGTGAATTAGGTGAAGATATTGAATGTAACCTCCAAGCCACTTCGTAAGTATCGTTATGTCTAGGTCAAGGAGTTTATCATGTTCTTACCTCATTTCATCATTCCTGTTATCATAGGACCCCTCCGGTAGACTTTCCATGTCACATTCTATGTGTCATTATAGTTTCATCGAATCTCGCCTCAAAGACTAATCATATTTTAATCTAGGCTTCACCATGTTAGGTGGTTAGCATCATAGTGTTCAACTCATCATGTTGATCGTCTCGACACTTTGTTTTATAAAATTCTTCTATGTTTGACCCTTTCAGTAGGCTTGTCAGGTTACACTTTCCACATTAAAAGGTCATGGCCAAGTCAAGTTTGTAGTTTTTTTTTTCATTTTCATTAACAACATCGTCATGTTGCAAAATTAGTATCACTGTTTTCAGCTCATCACATTGGTCACATTGATATCCTGTTTTCCAAATTCTAATTTCATTTCACCCTATCGACTATAGGTTGAAGTCTCGACAAAAAGAGCCTTTGGTGTCTTGTCATGCTAATATTTATCATTTTCCCGTCATTTAACAAACTCTCAAAATTGTTCTTATTCGACACTGTTCTCTCTATGACTAAGTCCAGAAAATAGAAACTTCCCTCTTTTAGATAACTTTTGCCTAGAAGTTAATATAAAACCTATCTTTTCATACACCATGTCTCAAGTTGTATTTAATCATTTTCGATCTTGGAAAACCCATGTAATCCAATTTTTGTCCATTTTGAAATATACATCAACATATCTCTACATAATACAAATATTCCCTTACCCAAAACTTTACATCTATTAGGAGTTAAATGTATAAAAATGTACTTGTATTAAACCAAATAGTATTTTCAAACCAATTTCTCAACCCAATTGCAATCATAGATACAATTCTATACTCATAAGATTTTGCATAATAAATAGAAATTATGCAAGCTATTCGACTATCTCTACTACGGATCAGTTTGACCATCATGAACCCTTTGTCCATTATGTGCATGTCGCTTACTTTAATTATCATACCTTATGAATATACTCTCGTACTCTAACATGTTGGTATATAGTTTACCATTATATCACTACCGTATATAAAATACTATCATTTTCAATGTATATAAATATATAAATGGAGTGCATCCAAACATTAATTTTTATTTATTTATTTATTTATGGTATAAATAGTCATTTTCTGATGCATTTTTTCATATAAAATGCATTAATATAACACATAATTCTCCAATTTTTTTTAAATGTCTAAAATATAAATTCTTTCAATCTCTATACATCAAATGCAATCCTTTTCTTCATATGTGAATATATATCTGTCATCTTTCTAAAAAAAAGAATTGTAACCATACATAATTAGCAATTCTCTCAAGCATAATCAACATAAAACATAAATCTAAATACAATTTAAATATGCATTCTTCATAGGATACATTTATTCAATATAAATAAAACATTTATAATGCAATTCTAAACTACATGCTTCTAATTTAGAAAACTATATATAAAAAATCCAATCTCTAAAATATATAAATTTTACAAAGTAAAACTCTTCTACTAAATAGATAGAACCTAATTTTACCAATTTAAATAATTATAATGAATTCATTTTCCAAAACATCATATATATATATATATATATATATATATATATATATATATGAATGTAGTTTAAATATATATATGAATGTAGTTTAAAGTGGATTGCATTTAACCACCCTATATAGTTTTGTATTTTACAGGAAATATTTTGCACTACATATACTACATTCAACCAAATGACTTTTATGATTTCTCAACGGCATAAACATTTAAAACTGAACAGTATTCACCTAAATCATTTCTTTCCATAATTATATTCAATGGTATAACTATAAATAAATTTCCAGGGAATCATTTCAATCACATATAAATTCAATGTACAACTATAATAAGAAATAACTCAAAAAACAAATCATTCAATTGAATTTGCATAAATACTTATATTCCATCTGCTAAAAATACCTTACTAACATCTGCTAAAAATACCTTACCATGCGAGATCCATCCACCAAATAGCCCGTAGTAAGACATTAGTCCGCCTATGAGCGTGACTGTCTACTTTAATACTCTTCCCTTGAATTTGTTTCAGGTAATAGGTGTGGAGCAGGTGCGGCGTTGTAACCTTCTAGTTACCCATTTTTATATATAAGAATATAAACTGATTGTAATAATTAAAATCAACCCAAGTAAATTCATTTTCATCTATTAACACTAAGTCAATTCAAACTCCTCCATAAGTTTATAACCTTAGTTTTACAAATCTTCTTCTTCACACTCATAAAATCAAAGTTAACTCAAGCAAACATCTATGAGTCTTGTCCCGTTTAAGTTCGACCTCGCTGTGATACCATATGTAGTTACCCTCCCGGGACTTAGATAAAACTATTTGCAGGTTTTGGCATAAGATAAATTCAAATATGAAACTTAAAATCATAATTCATGTACATTGATACAAAAACTTAAATGACACTTCTACAATTCATTCAATTTGCACAACGAAAATACTTCATTTCTACATATTCAAATATAAAAATTTAAATAACAATGAACTTGTTACCGACGACGACTCTAGTTGTCGGCGAAGATTGCTGAAATTGTTGCAGCTCCAATTCAGTCCCGCAATCTTGCCAAATTACTGATTGACCCCTCGGTTGACCTCCCTACCATACTGAGAGTAATCATCTTCCTCCTAGACCCCCGAGCAATAGGGGTCGTAGAGCACACATACTAGAAAATGTTCAGAAATGAGCTCCTCCTCACCATAACACTTTCAAGCCAAACTCACATAGACCACACTTCATAACTCAAATGCCATTACTACATTCATCCATCATTAGGGAGCCAAGAGAGATCTGTTTCCCTTCCTTACCCCTTGCTTAAATAACAAAATATCTTGCGACATGTGTTGCTCCATAAAAATATTCTTTTTAAGCAATTTCTCATTATTATTATTCACCCATCCATGTGTCATTTTCACATGAGAGTGCACATATATCCCGCAATTTGCTCCTAGATGTTCCCTATGCTAGGATTCCAATCCCTAAATTAGTAGGTGCAAGTGGAGTTAACTCTATAATATACCCCAACCCATATCTGCTCCATATTTCTCATTTATTTATTTACACTAAATCATTTTATGCACAAAATAAACTAATGCATAACTATATGTCAAATGCAAAATATTTACATAAGTTATTTTCCCGTCATTGTCTAGGTACCGCATCTATGGGTCCTTTTGACAATGATTTCCTCTTCTCTACTATGAAGAGAATTCATGTAGTGGTGTAGAAATTGTTACCATACACCAATCCTTTACACTCTATGTGAGACTAATGGCGCTAAAGAGTAAGATTGTCCTTACTGTGTGCCCCTCAACAACCTCGTAGATGACCAAGTCGTTATGGTCTCACATGTACGACATCACACCACCCGAAAAAAGCTAGAAGGGATTTCCACTTGTGGATGGACTGTTGTTGGGAGTCAACAATCCATCGACGTACCCCCATGTGTGTTTTCTCGTCCTCTACGACCCCTTTTTATTCCTTTGTGAGTCAGTCGGCAAACCGCATTACCTGCAACTGCACACACACTCAAATTGCATATTAGCAGTGCTGCTAAAATAAAATCATTATATAGTATTCAATTTCAACCATTGTCATTTGTTAAGTAATACCTATTCAAATTTACAAAAATAACTTGTCCATTTAATTCATAACAGAAGTGTTTAACAACTTCATTTTTCCACATTTCTAATTCATTCAACATATTGAAATAATAGTCATAATCATTCATATGTGCTAGTCAATTAATAGCATGTTCAAAATAATAACATCTCCCTTGGGTTATTATTTCCTAACACAACATATATAGGAAATACAATTCAAATACTTATCTTTGTTTGTTTGTCGTCATCTTCTTCTGGATCAGCAACTTCTTCTTTGACCAGTGAGATTGCTTCAATCTCATGCTTGCTTGAAAGATTTTCAGGAATGCTGCTTCTGGTAGACTTAGGGTTTGATAGAGAAAAACTAATTTTTTTTCAATTGAGGTATCTTTCAGATCTGATTGGATAGAAATATGCACCTCCTCTGAGGAGAGCTGAGCAGTATACTCATTTTCCCAAAGTTGTGATCAGAACTGCACAATATTTGATGCCCTAGTTTTCTTCAGTTTCTTCTGCAGAAATTCCTGATATTGTTTCTGCAGTATCTCTAAAAATACTGCTCCTATGTGTCTTACACTTTGCACTGTGGTATCCTTTTCTGTTCTCTTTCCAACACCGCAGGTTAGAGCAGAATCGGTTTCACCAATTGGGACTTATGCATGTTTTCCCGAGGTGACTTATTTCAGGACTGTTCAGAAGAGCGAACTTGTACGGACTGACACTTGTCACTCTTTCACCTTCGCAGTCTGAAATTTTTACCACAGAAATTAAAGTCTGTGCCCTTTCTGGAACATCTTTCGAAATTTCATTTGGAGCTTTTTAGCCCGAGATATAGCAATTCTCCCTAGGTCACTTGTTTAAGTTTGAATCCTGGGAGAGGTTGGAACCCTAACTTGGAGGAATCATATCTCCCAGAATATAGAAAATTTGAGGTTGAAATGTTTACACATGGTACATCAATAAATTAATGTTCGACTTGTAAAATTTTCAGCTCATGAGCCTTCTCTAATCTCTAGATATAGCGAAAGTAACAAAACTACTAGTTTTAGTATTTTAGGGTTTTCAAGCATGAAACCCTAATCTTCAATAGCTGTAGCTGTAACATTGTTTTGACTTCACAACGACTTATTTCAGGGTGGCTCTAATACCATGTTAAGTTTTTATGGTTATATCAGATATTATAACATTTAGCATCATAACAACATAACCATAAGCAAAAAGATCACTGAAAGATAGACAAGCACAACCATAAAAAGAACACAAAGATTTATCCTGGGAAACCCTCATGGGGAAGAAAACCCAACAAAAACTTCCTCTGTATAAGATGTATAAAAGACAAACCCAAAAATAGGTTTCCTTCTCCTTCTGTTCTCTCTCTCTCTCTCTCTCTACTATACACTACACAAGTGAGTCAGTTTGTGTTCAAATAACAACCACAACTCCTCTATTTATACATGTGTCGACTTGACTTTTGCACTAGACAACTCGTCCCCAATAAACTGTTTGGGCCGACTTCACCTAGGAATACTCAAAAAAAAAATATTATATTTTTTATTGGGGTACTAAAGACTCGACACAAGAGGAGGCTTAACCTCATGACTCTATGATGATCAAATACACTAGTAACACCTCGTCGGAGGAATAATAACATCTCCCTTGGGTTACATCGGTAAAATATATTGAGAATATCCTTTGAAGTTACAATATTTCAACAAATATCACTTTTACGATAGAATTTCTTTACAAAATTTTATACGAGGTATGTTTAATTGGCTATCATGAATTTTATTTTGGTCTAGTGGTTTTGTAGGTGGCACTTGCCACTCATTGTTAATGACAAACAGTATGGGATCCAATTCCAATGACTTTCCCCAACAAAGTAGTGTTTTTTTGGTGATTTGAGGAGCTTGGATTTATTTGTGATTTTAGTTCCCTTTTAAATAGTGCTATACCTGGAATGTCGTTTTTTACTATGTACTTCTTTTCATCGACTTTCGAGACGGTGTTAAGTACATTGTGCCAATTTATGAAGGATATGCCCTCCCACATGCTATTCTCAGGTTAGATCTTTGTTGGAAGGGATTTGGCAGATGATTTAATGAAGATCCCGATTAAAAGAGGCTACTCATTCACCACTATAGGAGAGCGTGAAATTTTACGTGGCCTGAAAGAGAAGCTTGCTTATGTGGCCCTTCCTGTCAAGGAACTTGAAACAATCAAGAGTAGTTCATCACAAGAAAAGAGTTATGAGTTTGATGATGGACAGGTCATTACCATTGGTGCTAAGCATTTTAGATGTGTTGAAGTTTTGTTCCAACCATTTCTCATTGGAATGGAAGTAACGAGTATCCATTAGACTTCATACAATTTCATTATGAAATGTGACGTGGACATCATAAAAGATCTATGTGGAAACACTGTTCTTATTGGTGGTTCTACCATGTTTCCTCATATTGATCGCACGAGCAAAGAGACCACTGCACTTGCTCCTAGTAGCATGAAAATAAAGGTTGTTGCACCTCCTGAGAGGAGGTATAGTGAATGGGTTGGAGGTTCTATCTTGGAATCTATGATACATTTCTGTATGTGATTCCCAATTTTTGACATGTTGGGATCTGAGGTTCTTGTTTGGTTTTAGTGGGAGCAGTACATGGAACAACCAAAGTGCTCTTTCTTTTCTAGGATATGGTAGAGGAAGAGTTGTTAAAACTGCATTTTCCACTGTTCAAATCACAATTTTGACGATGTGAGTAGTTCCAAAATATGTCATTTAGTGTCGGACGCATATTTGGGATTACTAAAATTGCGCAATTGCAGAAATTGCAATTTTCAGGAAAGATTTTCAAAAAAAAAAGACCGAAAAGGGGTGTTTTGGTTGTTCTTTATCCTACGCAGTTTTAGTGGTATCGAATATGACTTGCAATTTTATGAGCACATTTTTTTTTAATTGCATATTAACTATATCTTTGTTGTATTTTCATGTAGATATGGATTTCCAAGACAGAGTATGAGGAGTTAGGTCCCTCAATTGCCCACAGAAAGTGTTTTTAAACAATATTCTATTGATTATGGTTTATGATATGGTCTTTAGATATTGTGAGGATTGAAGATAAGATTATTGAGATTATGTTTTATTATCATGCTTTAGAAATTGCATCTATATAGTTGATTTCTAGAAAATTTTAAGGACAATTTTCTCATATAGGTTTAAACTTTAATGTTATTGTCATTGAGAAGCATCTTTGTTCTGCCTAGGTTTTGACAATAAATTTGCTCGCCATCATTTTTTTGAATTTTGCAATGATAATTAAGAAGATAAAGTTATAGCTTTATATATATATAATGATCAATTATTTGTTGAGATTTAGTCATGGTTAAATTAGCCATATCGATTATATATTTAAAAATTATATACATCATACTTTTATTTTAAGTTCAATTCTATTTTGATTGCAAAAAAATATATCATAGTTTTATTTTAAGTTCAAATCTATTTGGATTGAAAATTATGGAGTCAACTCTCACACTTCCTTATCCTAAGTATCTTGAAAATAAAAATTGAAAGTCTCTTTCATGCCCTTTTCATGCTTTCGGGCAAAGTTGGTGTGTTGCCACTTCAAAATATGTGCTTTACTTAATAAGGGAGAGATTGTGCTTCTCATAACCTTTGTAATATATGGTTGGGTTATTTTATATTTAAATAATATAAAAGGGTGTTGAGTTAATGTGAACTACAAAATATTAATATATTATAAAATGTTCATTGATTGTATTGAGAGTAGTGAGATGCTCTGCAATTCAATATGGGGGAGGTATTTTGATCTAACGTAATAAAAGTGTAATGAGATACTCTATAATCTAATATAGGGGAGATGTTGTTACTTAAAGTAACATTATTTTAAATTACCAAAATATGAAAAGTTAAAACAATTCTTTTACGTCGACTAAAAATAAAAAAGTAAACCAAATGAAAAATAATTAAAAAATCTATGTAGACTCATAAAATAAAAAGTAAAACCAACATAAGTCCATTTTAAACTTATATAAAGGAATCAAATTTTTTGAGGTGTAAATTTTTATGGGCGTGTAAAAAATTTAAAATAAAAAAAATTACACCTTAAGAAATTGGATCTCTCTTGGTACTTGGTGGATTTGGGTTTAAGATGGATCTATGTTGGTCTAAAAAATCCAAAATTTTTATTTCTTGTGTTATATTTTGATTTAAAAAAATACCTCGCTTCTAAGTGGAGTTACATGCAAGTGGATATGTTATGGAATGGTCTTGATGCAAGGAGGTAAGCCAGTATGCTATCATTCTAAAATGTTTGTTGGTAGACTATTAAAATATGCTACGTATGGAAAATAAATCCATGTTATGATTCAAGCTATTAAGAAATGGAAGCACTATCTAATGGGTAAGGAGACCATCATCTACATTGAAGAGTAGAGTAAGCTTCAACAAACTATACATTATAATTGGATAATTTTTTGTAACAATTTGACCTTATCTATCAAATATAACAAAAGTAATGCCAATAAGTTGGAAAACATGTTTTAAAATTCACACAAATCCAACTTCACAACTTTGGGTACCCTTGTGCACATGGAGCATTTCATTTATGATGCTTACAAAGTGGTATGCATAGATGATGGGGACTTCAAGGATTTATTTCAACATCTACAAGGACATTTTCTTTTAGAAGAAGGTTGCAACAAGGTTGATCATAATCTCCAAAAGGTGGTTGTTCTACGAGAAGGATAAGCTTTGTGTTCCTAAAGGTAGAAGATTGCAACTTATTAGAGAGGTTCACATCCAAAGTTGGAAATCATTTTGGTTTGGTGATGCATGTAGAGAGGTATGCATATTGACCTAGTGTACAAGAAGATGTAGCTAAGTTGATTAGATGATACATACTTTTCTATATCAACAAACCTAGTAATATGAAGCAAGGTTGATACCATCCTTTACTTTCACCTACTAGACCATGGGAGAGCATTTCCATGGATTTTGTCAATGGTTTTCCAAAAATTGGGAGAGACATAATTATTTATTTGTAGTAGTTGACATGTTTGTAAGATGTGCATTTTCATGTCCTAATTAATATCATCTAGGGATAAGATGCAACCAACATGTTCTTTAAGAACACTCTAGGTGCACTTAGGGATACCAAAGAACATTATCTTTGATAGAGATACCAATTTCACTATGCCTTTTGGACTACTTCTTGAGAGAAGATGAAAATCATGTTGAAGAGATCAATACCTTTCCATCCATAAAATCCATAAAGATTTGGGTAGATGGAAGTATTAAATAGGAAATTGGTTAAACTTTTGATAGGTTATAATGAGAAACATTGAAGGACATGATATGAAATATTGATTAATACCCAATACTCTTATAATGGAGTAATCTACACTTAACTAATAAGCCCCTTTTAGAAACTTGTTTTGGATATTTACCACCCTCGCACTTAGACCTTGTATATGGATAACAAGGACTGAGAGAAGACACTATAGGAGAAGCATTGAATGTTGACAAAATAATTGATAAGATTAGGTAGATCCATTTTCTAGCTCCATTTAAAGTATATGAGACATTAAAGAAGTCACATGAAAAGTACATGGATTGATATGACTAGCACATAACTGAAAAGACATTCAAGGTGAGAGACCAAGTATACTTGCATCTAAACAAAGAAAGGCTATAGGATCCTAGTAAGAAGATCAATTCTCTATGTATGGTTCATTTGAAGTGTTGTAGAATGTAGGTGATAATGTCTACATACTCAATCTACCCACATATATGTGTATTTTTCAGTAGTAAATGTGGAAAATATGGAATTTTATGAACCTTCCATGTTAGATCATGAAATTGATGAGGTTTACCTGCCATAGAGGGCTTAGCACTAGAAGCTTGGGTAGGGTTAGTAGAGGATACAATTTTTTAGAAGTTTAGAGAAACTAGACATGGGTAGTATGAACTTTGGTAGGTTGGGTTGAAAGGATAGTTTCTAGGAGAGGTCAAATGGTGTTGATGTTTTGAGTAGCATCGAAAGATATTCTCCACAAGAAATAATGATTACTAGCCCTAGAACAAGTTAGCCCAATAAAAATAAAATGACCTAGTCAAAAGGGACAAATCGACCTAGTAAATTAGGTCAAGTCGGCCCAATATGAGAAAGCGAATTTTCTAGTATAAATAGAAATTGAGTTGACTTGTTTGCAACACACCAATTTGGTCAAGCAAGGAGAAAAATGTGCAAATCCTAGGAAGGCTAGTCAAGGGGTCAAGAGGCATCAAGAAGACAATCTTTTGGGGTTTTCTTTCTCTCTCTCTCTACTTCGTTCTTAGAAGGGCTCAAAGATTATTTTGTATATTTCTTGTATTGTTATTATGTAACTATGTTGGGCACTAGGTTAGACATTACATCTTGTTGAAGTTTGCTAGGTTTTTCCTGTGAGAGGGTTTTCCTAGGGTAAAATTGTGTATTTTGAATTTGTTTCATTCAGTGATCCTTTATATGCATGAAATTTATATTTATGTGATATATAAGTTATAAAACATCTAACTGTTAAAGAAAAATCAACACGGTATCAGAGCAAGACTGAACAAAAACCATTACCAATGAAAAACCAGAAACTAGGGTTTCTAGTTTTAAGCCTTTCTATCCACATATCAGTTTCAATCTCAACATATTTGAACTTTCCTTAGGAGGGCACACCTATATGTGGAAACAGAGCTCAAATTCGAGAAATTTTAGTTTTGACCTATTTACTGTCGGAGTCAGGAATCTAGGGCTTCTAGTTTTGTGTTGTTTTGTCCATAGAACTAATTAAAAAGGAGTGCTTTCAAAATCACCCTAAGAGGGCACATTTATCTATGGAGTTATATGTCACTTTTGGAAAACTTCAATTTTGAACGACCTTCTACTAGGGCTTCTAAGTCAAATTTGAGTGTTGACAAAATGAAAACCATTCTAAGGGTTGAGAATTGATTGGATGGAGAAGAAAACTTTAGATCTTGGAAGCATGGGATAATTCTCATCCTAAAAGATAATGATATATTAAACTATGGCAAAGAAGTTAACCCAGAACCAGAAGAAGAGCAAGCCAAAACAAAGTACAAGAAAAATATGGTAAACGCAAAAATAATTCTATCTGATTCAATCAAGGACCACATGATCCCTCATGTGTCATAATTGAATACTACTAAGGAAATGTTTGAGGCATTGACAAAATTATATGAAAGTAAGAAAACTATTAGAAGGTTATTTTCAAGTCATCAGTTAAGGAATGTGATGATGGGCAAGTCAGAGACAATGTCCACCTACTTTACAAGGTCCTCTCATATCAAAGACCAACTGGAAGCTATTGGAGATCTTGTAGAAGAGAAAGAGCTCATGTTGGAGACATTGAATGGATTTCCATCTTCTTGGGATGTGTTTGTTTGAGGTATTTGTGCAAGAAAAAAGCTATCCAAGTTTGATAAGTTATGGATAGATTTTACTCAAGAAGGAGAAAGGTTGATCTCCAAAATGGAGAAAATGAATGATGAAGAAAATCAAGCACTTGCAGCTCATGTAAGGAAAGGAAACGGTAGAAAGTTTACTACGAATACCGATAGAATATTAGTATCAAAAAATAAGAAGGATACGTCCAAGATTAGATGCTACAACTGTAACTAGTTGGGACACTATGCAATAAATTGCATTCAAGAGAACAAAAAGAGAAAACATCATGTACATGCAACAGACATGGATGAGTCTCCATTACATAAGAAGACTAAGGAGACATCATATGAAGAATTTGTCCTTTTAAGGGAGTAGTGTTTGGTTAGTAGATAGTGGTGCTTCTAAGAACTTGATAATGTTACAAAAATTCTTCAAACAATTCAAAGCATAAAGTTAAAGAGTAGGAAAATCCTCCTACTATATAGATTTAGGTGAAGCAAATAATATACTCTTGTTAAGAATGACAAGGGATCTTTCTAAACTATGAAGGTAGATCCAAAGTGATCTTGGATCTAGTGCAACCAACAAACGTGAGGATCAAGGATGAAGACTTCAACAAGTTTCGTACTTGATGAAGAAGAAGATTAAGGTCTTCAGAATCAGACGATGAAGTAGAGTACGCTTCCAAAAATTCCAGTGATTTCCGTGAGGAGGCAGGAATCAAGAAGGAGCCTACAATGTTGGGTATGTGTTATATTCTTTGCATGTGTGTGGTGGGGGGTGAGCTTGTCAGTGATGTTCTTGACGATTCCTTCACCTAGTGCTCTATCGTATACGCCGGGTGTGTTGTGCATAGCACTGACTTGGGGAAGTAATGGGGGGGGGGGGGTTTTCGGGGGGAAAAGGGGGGGGGGGG
>LPNX010418202.1:564054-605129 GCA_001517045.1 Pseudotsuga menziesii
TGTAATGTTAGTAGTGATAGTGAATATTATGGGATAGATCTTGTAACTTGATGTAAGGTTTGTAACATGTGGGCAAAAAATAATAGTGATAGTGAATATTATGCGAGAGATTTTGTAACACAAAATAAAAAACAATATCATTTTCCTAAAGTTATTTTTATTAATAAAAAATAAATTTTCTAATAGGCCAAAATAAATGCCGGCCACAAAACAATCTAATATGGGGGAGATGTTGTAATCTTCCTAAGTAAAAAAACAATAAAAAAGCAAAAAATTAATTATCCGTAAAAAAAATGTGGGTAAAAAAAAACACAAAATTGAACTATCAGCAAAAAAAAATGTTAGCCTAAAACCATGTGCAAGACATTCTAGACAACCCATGGTTTTATTGTACATGGTTTAGGAGGCTTTGCACATGGTTTTTAAACCATGTGCAAGGCCTCTGAAACAACCCATGGTTTTATTGTACATGGTTTAGGAGGACCTTGCAAATGGTTTTAAGACCATGTGCAAGGCCTCCTAAACAACCCATGATTGTAGGAGGGCCTTGCATATGGTTTTAAAACCATGTAAAAAATATTATATGTCGGCCATAAATAATATTAAATATTAATAATAGTAAAATTATATATGGGTCTTAAATAAAAAGATGTGTCTTTTGGTTTGAATCAAATCAACGGATACCTGAGAAATTGTTTGCACCTTGAGAGATTTGATCCATCTCGGCGCTTGATAGAGCTTAGGATTTGGATCTACGCTGGTGTAATTTAATCCCAGTTAAGGGATTGGAGTCTATTTTCTAATCTGGATTAATGGATTAGGGTATTGGATGCTATAGAATATCTATATTTTGTATTGTGAGTGATTCATAATGATAATGAGAAAATAGGAGGTGTGGCTACAAGGTTTGTTGGTTTTCCTGGTTAAAGGTTTCTAGGGTAAATCTCTATGTTTTATGTGTGAATGCTATGGTGTAATCTCTATTTTTCTTAAAAGGAATCTGTATGCTTTGCTTCTCTACACAAGTTTAAAACTTACATACAAAACACATGAAAGATAAGTATTTGTACTGTCATTTGAGTCATTTCTTAAATTCCTGAGAATTTTTTAAGGATATTGTTTATAACAATTATATGTAGATCCGTGATACAGTTTTCTTTTAAGCATTTATGACCGAGATTAACGAGAAATATGCTCATGTAGTCCATATTATGCATTTGAGTAAGTATCCTATAGTGTTGCAGAACATCCCTTGAGCCCTTGATGAATCTAGTCTAGGATGAAACATCTTTGCTAACATACACAGAGTAGTGCACGCTCTTGATAGTGTGTTCTGGTGAGTATGGAAGGCACCTAGATAATTATCGTGTGTGAGTGTTGTGTTGAAGCATTGACTAATGTGCTTAATTCCCCTGATTGGGTACATGATGGTGTGCACTATGCATAAGAAATTGTCATTTAATTGATTTAATTGATTAATATGTAATGGTTCTTACTATTTGACTAAATTTGACTTGTAGGAAAGACCATATGCTATGGCCCACAAAAGAAGGATGATGAGACTTGTTTCAGAAAAACAAGTGATGGATGTGAACTTAGCTAAGTTATAGATTCTGTTGATATTTAGTGTTCAAGGAGAAGGATTCTCAAAAGGGTGAGGCTTCTAAGAGCATGAATCATTAGCTCATGTTCCATATCAAATAACAGGATGGATTTCATGACAAAAGGAGTAGTTGAGTGGATGTGATGATTGTTCAACAATGAGAAGTGTCATATGTGGATCCATGACCCACAGGTCCAGAGGATCACATATGGAGATTGAAGGTTGAGAGCAGGAGGCTCCAATGAATATTGGTATCTCTACTACATATATTCATCCTTCTCATGATGATGATGAGGAGCTTGCAACATAGTCCCAGAGGAAGTCTAGAGTGGTATTCAATGACCTTGAGAGCAAGAGGACTGTATCAGTAGACCCATTTGATGGGAGATGATATAGATGGATATAGATAAGATCAACAATAGAGAAGGTTGGAAGTCACTATAGTGTAAGACATCTAGATGTAGAGAATGCAAGATTTCCAAATACAAAGGGTGTTGATTAAGTTGTCATTGATGCCAACGATGTCGTGTCATTGATTCCAGCTGTAGAGTCCTTGGGGCCCCTTGTGGAGGCCTTGAGGGTTAGCGTTTAGTTTGTGGTTGTCTGTGTTAGAGGATCCATTTTGACCTTGTTCAAGCCCAATCTTGAAGCCCATGGAGGCCTTGGAACAATTGAAAAAGTGTCGGTTACCCATTGACTTGGTCAAGTTCCCCTAAGTTGTATCATGGTCCCATTTGAGTCCATTGTTGAGTTCCTTGCTCCTGGTTTATCTTTGGTTATTGGTGTTTGTACTGCTTGTTATTCTTGTACTTGTTTTGGTCTCTTGATTGGTTGTTGGATGGAAGATGTGGCTCATGTGTGTAAGTCCCTTGATGTGTTGATGTTGGAGCCCATTGCTTGCATTGGATGGTCTTGAGGTTGTTGAGTTCTTGTGGGGTCCTTGAGTCCACAAGCTTAGATATTGATCCTCTTGCATGTGGAGACTTGGGTCTTGAAACCCACACTTATGGTGGTATGTTGGAACCCATTCTTATGGGGTCCTTCGTGTCCTTGGTAGTTTGGGTCTTGAACCCACACATATGGTGGTTTGATGGCTCTTAAAAGCTATATGTTCATTGGCATGTTGTAGCCTTGTGATCATGCATAAGAATCCCATAAGGTGTTGCAAACTAGTGGTGAGGTCTTTTTACCCCTCTTTTGGGGTGTTGGTACTCTTATGGTGATGAAGATATATAGTGGAATAATTGGATATGTTTTTAATGATATGGAGACCTTGAATATGATTATGATATTCTTGAAAAAGTATTTGTTCCCACTTGATTGGTGGTTTTGGGGTCCTTGATACCCTTTATATAATGAGTATATGGTGGATCCCTCCTCCTTGTTGATTAAGTTCATGGATGTGAATACCATCGAATCCCTCATGTCTTTGATGATGTCCATTGAAGCCTTTGACCTTGGAACTTATGCATAAGGTAACATGGTCTTTGACATCTTTATGTGTGGAATCTTTGAAGTCCTGAACAAATTGAAGAATTTAATGGTATTGGAAAAATAATTTTCAAATATACCCATCATAGGGAGATAGTCCTCGTCAATCCATTTCCGTTGATATGTGGAGAATCTTCTAACTCCTTACGGTTGAAGAGATGAATTTTTGAAGTTGGTGTACCCCACCTTTTTGGGCCAGCTAGCTAAACAAAAGAGAATTTAATTATTTGTAATTTTGAATTGCATGTCGGCCCAGTTTGAGGTACTAAATTTCCTCCATGACCTATATAAATAGAATATCAAACATTTCATTTGTTCATCAATCAAGTCTCTCTTTGGTATTTCGCAACTCTTGAAGAAAAGTGTGAAACTTTGTGGAGGATAACTTTTTGGGCATCTTCACTAAAATTGGCATTTCTCGTACGAAATCAGAATTACAAAATTCTTGGTTCATTGGAAAGCTTGTTACGAGGGCTATGTGATGACATGATCTAGAGTTTCTTTTGGTTTGTCTATTATTTTTTCATCGTTTGATCTTCAAAAAGGTATGGTTCATGCTTTTGAGTTTCTCTTGTGATGACACATGTCTCCCATGGATATAGTTCATCTTTGATCTTAGTATGTGAGCCTATATATTGGTATATATATTTGAAGTCATTGAATATGTTATGGAGGCTATGGTGATGGTTATCTTGGAATGTATCTTTATGTGATCTTGTTATAAATATTGATGATTATCTTGGATATTGTTGGCATAGACTTTGGTGTTTATCTTGACTGTTGTATAGTGTAGTATTGAATGAGAAGTTGACATGTAAGTAATAGATATTGTGAGTGATTTCTTTGATCAACCTAAGTGTTTTCTTTGAAAAATAGTTTGACAAGTGTTGGTCAATGTGTCTTTGACCTAAGTGGAGCTTGATTGTTATTAAATGTTAATGAGAACCTTTGACAATATTGCAAGTGACTATTTTCTTGATATTTGTTTGATTTGTTGACTTGATTTGAGTGGAGTTAAAAATCATTTTATGTCTAAGAGTTTATGAGATTAAATGAGTTTGACATAGTTGGTTAAGTCTTTTATCTTCTTGGCCGAGGTTGTTTTGTTGAGGTATATCAAGTTTAATTGTCAAGTATTCATTGGCGGTGATTGAGGTCGGTTGTGGTGTCATTGAGTTGAGTGTGATTGGGAAAAGTTTGGTTGGCCATATGTGAAGTCTCTTGGTTGCTCAAATGTGTCTCTTGATGAACTAGTCCAAGTAAGAAGGGTTGGTTGAATGTCAGAGCAATTAATTATATTAACATAAGTATATGACTGATTTGACACATGTACACAAGCAGCTTGGTACAGGTTGGTTCAGTTGAGAAAGATTGGCACAAGTTGCCTTATGTGCAGTTGGTTTGACTCAGATTGGTTGAGTTGTATGAGTAGTTGGTTTGACCCAGGTGGGCTGAGTTTGGTTTGCAGAATCAGATTGACTGATTCAATTGATGTGAGTAGCATATTGATTGGTACAGCTTGATTGGATAGATCTATTGTATAGGTTGATGAACAATGGTTAGTAGTGACAATTGTTGAGTAGTGTGATACAGTTATGGTGCAATGATCAATGACAATGATTGTGCAATTTAGTACAAGTGCTTATTAGCATATTTGCAGGATCAATGCGTTTGGTTTTTCAATAGTTCAGTTTTTACCTTCTTATCTAGCTGGCAGGATGGAGCAAGGAAAGGAGGTTGTATCCTCCTTCTGGTTGTAGCCGGAGAAATAGGGAGTTGAATCTTCCTTCAGGTTGTAGCCTGTAAATCAGGAATTGTAGCGTTCTTCTAGTTGTAGCTGGAGAATTGAAGTCATTGTAATAAGGGGGTTGTTGCGTCCTTCTACTTATTTATGAAAAACTACTATTTTAAAGACTTCCGTGGTTTTTTCCCCAGGACTTGGGTTTCCACGTAAAATTTGGTGTATTGTGTATCATTCTATGCTTCTTATGTGATGATGATAATAATGTTGATGACGATATAATGATAATATGATAATGGATATTATTTAATGAGCTGTTAAAAGTAAAAAAGTAATAAAAACTATACACACTAATTCAACCCCCCTCTTAGTGTAACTGGTGTGTCCAACAAAGGGAACACATCACAAAATTCGTGAGTCTTGGAATAATTCTTGGGATTATAAGTGTGGCAGAAACCAAATGAAATTTCCTTAATCAAGGAGAAAACACAATGGAGATCCTAAATAAATTCAGGATGATGGATTGCAAGTCCATGGCCACACATATGATTCTTCCTCATATTTGGAGGGTCTCATAGACAATTGACTGGATACTATATGTACTTGGTTAGCACTAGGTCGAATATCTACTTTGCAGCTAGCACATGGTAGAGTTTATACATGTAGAACAAAGCATGTGTTGAGGTACCTACATAGTAAGATTGGATATGGACTCAGATATGTCTCGGGTAGAGAAATAAAGATGCAAGGATATCAACTATGACCAGTGAAGTGGACAAGAAATAACACATCAGTGATGGGATCACCTATGATTGTTGGTTTACCAGGAAAGAAATCGCCGGGAGCACTCAATACAATAAAGGTAGAGGATTTTTCATCCATTTTTACAAGATGAAAATCAACAAGGCTTCAGAAGGTTCCTAATTAGTTATATTGAAGACAAGGTGCAGAAAGGAGTAGTGCAACTACAGTACATATCCATGAATGAGCAGATTGTCTATATACTTACCAAGCCTCTGTCTAAAGTAAAGTTTGAGTACTTTTCAGACAAGCTTGGTGTAGTACAAAATGGCTCCTCTCATTGAGAGGGAGTATTGATGTTTTTCCATAGGAAGCAATAGGTAGAAAATTCCCCCCCACTAGCTAGTCATGTGGGACACGAATTAGGAACTTTCCCCATTGGTAAGACATGAAGTGGTGTATGGATCAGACACCATTATCCATACAATGGTATATGGCTCAAATTAGCTATGTAGTGATACATGGCTCAAATAAGCCATTTAGTAATCTCAGATAAGTCATGCAGGAATACCTGACTTATATATTGGTTAGTCATGGTACATGACTTAGATATCCAAGGGAAGTTGTATCTCATGTGGAGTGCACCCACATGAGCAGATCTATAGTTAATAGCTCAGATGATTATCAAGGAATAGTTAAGGTCTCTGATAATATCAATAGACCTTAGATGACTATGAAGGAATAATTAAGGTCTCAAAGAATATCAAATACTTGAGTGAGTTATAGTCAGGATTGTTGGGGAGAAGACAAACCTCTTGGAGAGGTAAGATATCCATATATTATGGCTACTAGGGTACAACGGGACGATGAATAAGAATGAAGCCACTTTGAAAGTGGTCATTCCTTGGAGAACATCATAGAGTATGAGAATCTCACAGAGAACTTCTCTAGACCATAGAAGATTCCAGAAGTCAACAAGTAGAAATCTAGTGTTGAAGTTCATGACCAGAGGAATACCTTCCTCAATAAGAGGGAGTGTTGATGTTTTGAGTAGTATCAAAATATATTTTCCAAAATAAATAATAATAAATAGACCTAGAACAAGTCCACCTAGTCAAAAAGAAAATGACCTAGTCAAAAGGGATAGGTCAGCCTAGTTAAAAAATTAATCGACCTAGTAAATTAGGTGAAGTCAGACCAGTATGAAAAATTGAATTTTCTAGTATAAAGAGAAATGGAGTTGGCTCATTTGTAACACACAAATTATCTCAAGCAAGGAGAAAAGTGCGCAAATCCAAGGAAGACTAGTCAAAGGTTCAAGAGGCATCAATAAGATAATATTTCAGGGAATTGTATTTCTCTCTATCTCTCTACTTCGTTCTCAGAATGGGTCATAGTTTATTTTGTACCTTTCTTGTATTATTATTTTGTAACTAGTGTTGGGCACTGGGTTAGACGTTGTATCTTGTTGAATAATATTATCTAGAGAAGTTTGTTGGCTTTTTCCCACGGTAGAATTGTGTCTATTGTGAGTGTGTTTCTTTCAATGATACTTTATATGCATGCAATTTATATTTATGTGATAGATAAGTTAGAAAACATCTAGCTGCTAAGGAAAAACAACAAATGGTACCTAGGGAGAAAGTGGTGGAGAGATTTCCTCACCTGCTTTAGTGAAAGTTTTTGGGGGTTAAAAGCATTCCAAAACAAGGAGCTATGATGTAAAATGAATCATCATATATTTTCCCTTCATTTTGGTAATCTTTCAATAGAAAAATTAGACATGTTAGCTTGTAGGGCCCATTTTTGGGGTAGGTCATGTTTTGGTGATTTGGGGTCCATAAGCTTTTGGAGCATGTTCAAGGCATTAAATGAAATTTTCAAGGGGTCAAAATTGTATGAACAAGGTTCTAGATTTTTTATGTTTTTACATATGAAGAGCTTTCCAATGGCCCAAATATCACCTCAATCGAAAATCATATGAGGAAGTTATGCTTCCCACAAGTTGACTTATCTTATTGAACACATGATGGTATTGAGTGGATTCCACTTTAGATGCAATTGCTTACATATGTGGAGCTATTAATGTGTCTATTTTCAAGAGGATTCTAGAGGGTCCAAAACCCTAACCTACTTAAGAGTTCAGAAATGAAAAACCCTAACCTCGACCCTCGAGAGTTATCAATACTTGTTAAATACTGGGCCACTAAGAAAGGAAGGGGCTTCATTCTTATTGTTCCAAATTTGAGTAGAGAACATGTGAAGTGGAAGACCTTGTAGTAATTGTGTTGGCCATAGTGTCCATGGAAACTCCACAGTGATCCCACCTTTCTTTGTAGTTTCATTTCATAACTAGGAAGAAGAGAGAAAGGAAAAATCCTCACCTTCAAGGTGGATTTCAAGGTGGATTTCCCATACTAGGAAAAATCCTCACCTTTTTTGTACTGAGCTAATGAAATTAAATCTTAATATTAAGTAAAACAATACATAACAAGAGTTTTCAAAAACTTGTAAGATTTATTGTGACGAAAAATTCTAGTGGAATCGTCATATATTATAATAACATTATCATAGATACTAGTGAATTTCCCAATTTTAATGTTGTTTTCTAAAATAAATTCTATATATGCAACTCTTAAATTTTCCACATTTGTAATTTAATAGAACTTTGATGGATTCCCTTGGTATTAAACGTGGCATAACCCCAAAAACCTACCGCATGTCACACTAAGATTGTACACAACTATTCATTCATCCTCGAAGTTATTAAACCATTATGAGTCTTTTTCTGGTGACACACATATGTCGAGATATTATGCTATTTACGTCAAGTTATTAAACCATTATGAGTCTTTGTGTCTTTTTTTGGAGACACACATATGTCGAGATATTATGCTATTTACGCCATGAGAGGTTAGGTGATGTTGAACCAAGATTAGTGTTTTGTCTGAAAAGCACTACATGCAGGGTTGGAATTTAGAATTCAATCGACCCTTCAAATTTGATGGTTACATACCATTTATCAAACGTTCAGACATTTCAACGAAGAAGTTTGGCATCCATTAGAAAGCTTTGACTGTATTTGACCGGAAAATTGGCTTGAGTCGGGAAATTTGCACGTCAAATTCCTTGATTACATACCTCGTCTTATGTAATGATTCATTATGTATGTTTTGGAATGTACTCATGCATTCCATGCATTTTCTTTTTTGAGTGAATGCAAGAAATGCAAAATTAGGGTCAAGTTATGGACCTAGACAGTGAAAGTTAAGTCACTTGAGATGTGTAAATGGAGCATGATTGGACGATTAAAAGAGTGATTGTATGTTCATATGTAATATAAACTAGATTGCAATAATTTCCTCGGGCTCTTTACAACCATCACTATATATAGTAAAATTTAAGTCTCTTGAGATGTATAATGGAGCATGATTGGGTGATTAAAAGCAAGAGATTGTATGTTCATATGTAATTTAGACTAGATTGTAATAATATCCTCAGGCTCTTTAAAACCACCACTATATGTATACGTTATGCGTTTGGATTGATTTCCCCATCTTAAGTTAGTGTAAATACTTAGTGTGCATATTTATGAATATTTTTGGGGTTTATCACTTTATGATTGATCACTGTTTTGGACATTTTTGTGTACTAAACATGTTATATTTTCTTGCTAAGTCAGTGAGGTATCACCATCAACAAAATTGGTTCCATTTTCTAATCATATCATTTCATGCAATGTTGAGTATGTATGGTATGCCATGATGTTTCCCACTTGAGATGTATTATATTGCATGCTCTATAATATCGGGTTGCATTCGATAAATAATGGAAATAAGTTGGATAATGTATCTCATGCTTTTTGAACCTTGAACTTGAGTTTGTTTTCACTCATCATGATTTCTTGTCTACTCGTGATTCCTACTTTATTCACTCAAATACTAGTGATGCAATAGTCGTTGAGAAGTTACGAGTAGTTATTGATAATTATATTAACAGGGTCTTTGAGCACATCATGATTTTTGGTGTGGAGATTCCTTGGTTGCTTATTTTGAAAAACACAAGTTTGCTCTTCCAATTGTAGTGGAGAAGAAAAGTTTAACACCTTTGTAGAGTCGTGCACCTAATACTATATCAATCATCATGATAACTACTCTTATGCCTTTTGGATGCTACACTCTCTATTCACTCCTATTTTCTCATAATATCGGATGACCAAGAAAAGTGAACATTTGAATTCGATGGAGAATTTATTTGTGGTCATTTTAATGTAGCATGTGAATTGTGAGTTTCTGTCATGTCTTAAATTTTGCAGTGGGTCACAATGGCCTAATCACATTTTCCATATTCATGAGAGTTTGTCAAATTGATGTTAAGGGTCAAATAATTGCCAAGGAGTAAAATTACTAGTTTCCTAGGTTGGGGGTGGAAGCATTGGGATTTGGAATAAGGGGGACAATAAATGATATTTGAACATTAGAATGACATAAATATTTAGTAAAGGATCTAAATAAATAAATACAAGGGAAAATAAAAGTGGCAATTGATCATGAAGACACATGGAGGATGTGGGAGCCATACAAGCTAGATTTTTCATGCATCTGGCATCCTCCTCTTGTCATTTCGAATCCATAAGAATACCAAGGGTATTTGGATGTGTTTTAAGGTCATATACTTGGCATGCATCAATTAAGGTCGAATTGGAGTGGAAGAGTAACTCCCATGGAAGAGGAAGAGGCATTTTGGAGCTAGATTCCCTAGCTCTATGATAACACTGATGAATATTCTATGACACCTATGACACAAATCAGATATGAAGGATGAAGTCTGACATATATGACATGTCAGGGCTAAAAATATCTGCAAGAGGGCGCTCAGGGGATTTAGAGAATCTAAGATGCTTCCACATGTGATTTGGTGGAAGTGGGAGACTAGGAATTGTTGTACAAGTGGCATTCTTTGGAATATCTTCCCAAATAGAGTTGGAATGCATCTCTTAGAAGGAATTCGACCCATATAGAGCTTGTAAACTTTATAAATTTCAAGAACAAAGAATGAAGTCAGCTTTTTATCATTTGAGAAATTTTCATTTGTGAAGAGATTGAGCTAGTGGATGACTAGTTTATTGCCTTAGCCAATTTCAAGGGTGAAAGATTCCCATCCAAGTTGGTGTTGGGAAAGTCCATTCAGGTATTTCATGGAGATTTAATGGAGTCATAAGTTACAGGTGCAAGCTATATGACAGCTCGTGGACACTTCAATATCAGCTTGTTCTTTCATTTATTCCAAGTTTTCTCATCATATTCTTGCTCTATGGAATGCGACGCACTTGGGGAGCTATTGATATCTCCAGGAGAGATTATCATGATCCATTTATGATGGTAATAATATTAATATAATATTTTCTTCATATTCATAAAGTCTCAGGTCAAATACCAAATAGTTGTATGTAAAGGTGATTATTAATGAGCAAATAATGACCATTTCCCCACTATATTGATGTATTCCATTGTAATGCTGATGATTTTGAATGAAAGAATGTTTCTATGATATATATATGATTAATGGAATTCAATTTATACTCTTTTATTCATATTCATAAAGTATCAGGTCGAAATACCAAAATATTTCATGTAAAATTGTTAAACAATGAAGAAACATTGCCATTTCCCCACTACCTTGTTGTAACCAATGTAATGTTGATGGATTCGAAAGGATAATTAAAATAATGATGGTTTATGGATGAATGGAACATTAATTATATATTATATGAGTTTAATTTTCATTACATAAGAATTTGGAGTCATTTTTTTGAGTTTCATAGCATTTGGAGAAGATTGCCTATCATTTCCCCCAACGTTGAAACTAGTCTTTTTGCATTTGATTTAAGGGATCTATAGCAGACATTAAAAGTTGAATTGTAATGAATATTAGTTCATGTTAATTTAATTTATATTTCCCCTTATTCCATTCATAATTTCTATTTGGATTGAGTGCATTTGGAAAGTCATTTTCATCATCTACCCCTAGGGGATTTGAACCACAAGTTGCTCATAAAACTCCATACATTGACCAGATTTCCAAAGTGATTTGAAGAAGTAATTTGATGGTTTAAATAAAACTATAATTTTTTTTTTTATGTATTAAATTCATTCACACACCTTCTAGTACAATTTGAGAGCATTTGGAGCTATTTGGAGCCATCTACCATTGGGGGTTTGAACCTCAAAATTACTAGTAAATTCCCTGAGTCTCTTGGATACCTACTCGACCCAAAAATGACATATAATGCTGAAAATATAATTTAATTAATGTATTATAACATATCCAAGTATCATACCAACCATTAGTGGATGTTTTACAGTGTTTGGAAGAGATTTGTTCAAGGACCCAGGGGGAATTTCCACCTCCCAAATTGACTAGTCTTGTCTCGAAACTTCTTCCCTTGCAAATTGCAGACCCTGGTTGGTTATATCAGTTGATTATATGTATTATATATGTGTTATTTTTTCCCATCATTCCTCGTGACCTTCCTCACCAAGTTTGAAAGTAATTGGAGGAGTTTGGAATTAGTTGTATCCATATACAGAGAGTTGAAATTTGGTGAATTTGAGCACTTTGGGAAAATTATACACAAGGGACATTACAGTGGTATAATATAATGATCTTGGAACCTAATGTGGTCTGATATTTATGAGGACAATAATTCAGGGACCACCATTTTATATTGAAACCAAAAGTTCTTTTGTTAAAGAGGAAAAAAAATAGGAGAAGAAGGCAATTTTTTTGCGGAAACTATGACTAAGGATGAAAAGGGAAGCTCATATGATGGTGAGGAGCATATAAAAATCATGGAACCTATGTTTGAATACATGACCAAGAATATTATGAAAGGATTCAAATTTTTTGCTATCCAACTTGGGAGAAAATAAATTCATCTTAAGAAAACCAAGGGGAAAAATGCATCAGCTTGCTTGAAGTAGCAAAACGAGGAGACCCATGAACCACCTAGTTCTGAAATAGGTGAAGTAGAAGTAGTACATGGAGAGTATCTAAATTCAATCCCAAGTGACTCTGAAAAAGTTGAAGAGACATCACATGAGTATGAATAAGTTTCTATTGAAAATATTGAAGATCATTTCGAGACACATTCTACCTTGGAAATGAAACAAAGAGAATCTACTGATGGATGCTTGAACTATGAAGGAGTACCTACTGATGGGTGTTCACACCTCTATGTTGGTGACATAGAGATCACTTTTTAAAGTGTTTATACAAGCCAAACTTCCATTAAACATGAAAATGAATACCTTGTAGTAGTTGAAGAAGAAACAAGATCAACTTCCCTATCACCACTTGAGCTTCATGAAGTTGGTCCAATCAAGAAGAAAGAAGAAGAGAAGGTTCACTCCCATGAACCATCCTTCATTGAAGGGTATTTGAATATGAGTGATGTTTATATCCATGAGGCCCTTAGAATACTCCATTACACTCAAGCATTGGTATCAAATTCTTGTCGGAAAGTTTCTTCATTGGAGGAGCCATCCTTCCTTGAATACATGGAGAAGATTCAAAGAGCAATGTGCAAAATCAAAGGTAATTTCATGTATTTGAATTTTGATATAAAAAATGTTATTGAGCTTAGTGAATGGTTACATGACTCCTACTTGAAGAATAATGAAGATATTCATAAGATCAAAATTCAAAATTAGCAACTTCTTGAGAGGTTGCAAGATACTTGTTCTTCCTCCTATGTTTCAGATTGTCATATGGTAGATTACATGGAGGATTCTAATGACATGATGGATCATGAGAAACATGAAAAATTGCAGGTTCTTGATGTGTTTGAAGATGATATTGATGAGAGCCAATCACTTGTTGTGGTGGAAGAGGAACTTGAGTTTCCTCTTGAAAATGGTTACACACTTTTTGAAGAAGTGCATGATTCCACCACCTTGGAACCAACCCATGAGGAAAGTTTTGCATTTTTAAGGGAGGTGCATAATACTACCCCTATGGATCCTTCACATAATGAGAATTTTTCACTTTCTAAACCTTTGGGTGAGTTGGTTCTTTCTCTTACATCCTACACTTCCAAATTTTGCAGCATTCATCATAATGAAGTATGGGCGAAAGGTTTCTTTTTTATAGTGCCACATGAAGAGTATGGAATTTATATCTCTCCTTTTGATGATGACATGATTAGAGAACCATATTATTTACATTTTCGGCAGCATCCTTTTTTACATTATGATGATACACATCTACATGGGTGCACCTATGATGTTCACTTGAGTCACTTGGAGACTCATGATTTTCCTTTCTCCTTGCCTAGTCTATTTGATGTTGGAGGAACTTCATCCCACACTTGGGTGAAGAGATATATGATTAAGGAACATTGTTATTGGAAGAAAAATCCTTTGTTATTTCATGATGATATACATATTCATGGGTGTATTGATGAGACTTCTTTGATCCACTTGAAGTCTTCATGTTTTCTTTGCTCCTTATTTGGTTCAGATTTTAGTGGAGATTCTTCATTCACTTATTGGATGAAAGAATATTTTGATGCATATCACATCCTTTTGGAGAAGCATTATAGGACATGGGATCCTCACCTATGTCATTGGAGCAGATCTGATTGGTTAATTGAAGCTTGTATGAACTTGGCAAATGGTGGCCTACTTACTTGGAGGTATAAGTACTTTCATGATTTTTTGATGAGCCATAGCCTTTATGTAAATTTTTATTATGTTGTTATGTAATTTGATGATATATATTATGTACTCATGATGTTTGGAAGAATGAATACAAGAAAATGGGATTCCAGAATCCTCTTTCCTAATGGTATGGGTTGGAGAGCATTCTTAATTGTTGGAGTGCAATACAAACAATGGGACCCTATGATAGTTTTTAGTCCCATTGATTTCAAATATCTTGGGAAGCAAGCAGTATGGGAGATGGATTCCCCACTTAATAAAGTGATTTTAATTAGAGTAGTGAAAAATCAAGCATGGTGGTTCCTCTCTGAAATATTTATGGAATCTCAAAGACTCAAAATTGGGAAACTCAGTGGCAAAGCAGGTTCTTCAACACCCATGTTTGAAATTGCTCGAGGACAAGAAACATTGGGAAGGGAGGATTTTTCATGTCTCAAATTTTTCAGTGGGTCAAAATGGCCTAATCACATTTTCCATATTCATGAGAGTTTGTCAAATTGATTCTTAGGGTCAAATAATTTCCAAGGAGGAAAATTACTAGTTTTCTAGGTTGGGGGTGGAATCTTTTGGATTTGGAATAAGGGGGACAATAAATTATGTTTGAAAATTAGAATGGAATAAATATTTAATAAATTATATAAATAAATAAACACAAGGGAAAATCAAAGTGGAAATTGATCATGAAGACACATGGAGGATGTGGGACCCACACAATCTATATTTTCTATGCCACATGGCATCCTCCTCTTGTCATTTCGAATCCATAAGAAGCCCAAGGGTCTTGGGATGAGTTTGAAGGTCAATATACTTGGCATGCATCAATTAAGGTCGAATTATAGTGGAAGAGTAACTCACATGGAAGAGGAAGATGCATTTTGAAGCTAGTGAGACACTTGGACTAGATTCCCTAGCTCTATGACAACAATGATGAAGATGCTATGACACCTATGACACAAATAAGATATTAAGGATGAAATATGAAATATATGACATGTTATGGCTAAAAATAGCTCCAAGAGGGCACTCAAGGGAGTTATGGCAGCGAAGATGCTTCCACATGTTATTTGGTGGAAGTGGGAGACTAGGAATTGTTGTACAAGTGACATTCTTTGGAATCTCTTCCCAACTAGAGTTGGAATGCATCTCTTGGAAGGAATTCGACCCATAGATATATTGGAAAATTTATAAATGTCAATAAAAAATAATTAAGGAAGCTTTTGATCATTTGAGAAATTTGCATTTGTGAAGAGAGAGAGCTAGTGGATGACTAGTTTCTTTCCTTAGCCAATTTCGAGGGTGAAAGATTCCCATCCAAGTTGGTGTGTGGAAAGGAAATTCAGGTATTTCATGGAGCTTTAATGGAGCATAAATTACAGGTGCAAAATATAGGGAAGCTCATGGACACTTCAATATCGACTTGTTCTTTCATATATTCCAAATTTTCTCATCATATTCTTGCTCTATGGACTGAGGTGCACCTGGGGAGCTATTGATCTCTTTGGGAGAGATTCTCATGGTCCATTTATGATGGTAATAATATTAATATAATCTTTTCTTCATATTCATAAAGTCTCAGGTATAAATACCAAATGGTTGTATGTAAAAGTGATTATTAATGAGAAAAACAATGACCATTTCCCCACTATATTGATGTATGCCATTCTAATGCTGATGATTTCAAATGAAAGAATGTTTCACTGATATATCTATGATGAATGGAATTAATTATATAATCTTTTATTCATATTCATAAATTCTCAGGTCGAAATTCCAAATTATTTCATGTGAAAATGTTAAACAATGAGGAAACAATGCCATTTCCCCACTACCTTGCTGTGAACCAATGTAATGTTGATGGATTCGAATGGATAAGTAAAATGATGGCTTATGCATGAATGGAATTTTATTTATGTATTATATGAGTTTAATGTACAGAACATAATCATTTGGGGTCATTTTGTTGAGTTTCATAGCATTTGGAGAAGATTGCTTATCATTTCCCCCAAGGTTGAAAATAGTCTTTTTGCATCTGATTTAAGGAAGTTATAGAAGACATTAAAAGTTTAATTGTGATGAATATGAGTTAAATTTGATGTCCTTTATATTTACTCTGCTTACATTCATAATTTCTAGTTGGATTGGGTGCATTTGGAAAGTCATTTTCATCATCTACCCCTAGGGGATTTGAACCACAAGTTGCTCGTAAAACTCCATACATTGACCAGATTTACAAAGAGAGTTGTAGAAGTCATTTGATGGTTGAAATAAACCTATAAAAACAATTTTTATGTATTAATTTCATTCATACACATTCTGGTACAATTTGAGAGAATTTGGAGCTATTTGGAGCCATCTACCGTTGGAAGTTTGAGCCTCAACATTACTAGTAAATTCCCTGAGTCTCTTGGATACCTAATCGACCCCAAAAAACATATAATAATGAAAATATACTTTAATTAATGTCTTATAACATATCCAAGTCTCATACCAACCATTAGTGGAGGTTGTATACAGTTTGGAAGAGATTTGTTCCAGGACCCAGGGGGAATTTCCACCTCCCAAATTGACTAGTATTGTCCCGAAACTTCTTCCCTTGAAAATTAAATATCCTGGTTGGGTATATCAGTTGATTATATGTATTATATATGTGTTAACATGTCCCATCATCCCTCATGACCTTCCTCACCAATTTTGAAAGTAATTGGAGGAGTTTCGAATTAGTTGTATCCATATACCGAGAGTTAAAATTTGGTGAATTTGAGCACATTGGGAAAATTATACACAAGGGACATTACAGTTTCATGGTGGTTATTTTGTGTGTACCCTTCATGGAGAACCTTTTTTATGGTGGAGTATTATTTCTCCCTATTCCCCCTCCTTGTAGTCGCATGACCTAAATTTGGAAGAAATTATTGACATCATACAACACCAACCACCTTCGAACCGATGCATCACCATAGAAGGTTTGGATCACCTTAATTCATTTCCATTTAGTTTACTCTTGATATGAATGCTACTACTATTCTACACTAGCTCCAAGAGCATATTTCTTATACTTGAGAGTGTTTTTTCCAAGGAAAACCTTGTGGGATCCCCCACTCTTATATGTAATACTTGAATGGAGGGTGTTTCAACCATCGACCATAATAAAAACCAATAAATCAACAAGACTCTGCCTTAATTGAACCTAAGTGAGAATATAATTGAAGTCCTCATTATGATCTCCACTTGGAAATTGTCCATTTGAGCCAATTTAACTATAACCTATTGGGATAAATGCCATGGATCTTATCCTTGAACTATGTGTTTAGTTTGATTATTTCTATGTATAAATATAGACAAATTGCATCTGCTCCCCCTGGCCCCATGCATCACCCATGAATTAATGTAGACCTAGCACCTTCAAATATTATCCCACACCATGGCTCCTTCTTTATGTGAATCCTGTCATCTTTGTTGATGTATTTGTAACTTCGGAATGTATTCACTTGTATATCTTATGTCTTGTACCCCAATGTTTATTCCGGGAAGTATCTATAATGTATTTGAGTCATGCCATTCCTTGATGTTCCTATCGAGAGATTCAACAATGTAAACAAGTCATGTCAAGTCATTGTGGGTAACCCTCCTATTGTTCAAGGGTTAAATTCCCAGCAGTTCCGGGGCCCTAGGGTTATTAGACTCTCCTAGAGAAGTCGGCCCTAGTGAGTTATTGTTAAGGTGAGAATTAGTATAAATAGAGAGTGAGCCTCTCTATTTATCACACACTCACTCACACTCAGTTGTAGCGCATAGCTGAGAGAGAAGAAGTTGCTGGGGCTAGAAAGAAAGAGGCTACTGCTATCGAGAGATGATCTTACTGTTTTGGGGTTTTACTTTTGGTGATGATTCTATCTCTGAGGAAGTTGCGGGGTTTTCTTCATTTATGGTTTCCCCTAGGAAAAACATTGTGTTCATTATCTCTTTTGTTTGATTGTTGTGCTTGTTATTCTCTCAGTTAAAGATCCTAATATAATGCTAGCTTAAATGATAAAAATCTAACATGGTATTAGAGCTAACCTGAGAAGAAGACAATGTGCAGCTGCGGGAACTAGCGCTTCCTACTTTTTGGATCTCTCTCCACAGATTTTCAGAAAAAGAAGGTTTCGCTGACTCTCCTCCCTAGGGCGCATCTTTCTGTCGAAGCAGAATCTGATTCTGGGTTTTTTTAGTTTTGGACCCGACACTACTGCCGAAAATCAGGGATTTTCACAGAAGTGAAATTTTTTAGTGAGCCTGGGCTTGGATTGATCTCCTCCTCAAAATCAAAGTTTAGAGATCAAGATCAAAGCATTTGGTTGGATAGAACTCTGAAAAATCCAAACCCTAATCTGCACCTGAACCAGCACTGCAGAAATTCAACTCCAGATCCAGATCTGACATCTTGACCTAGTAAGATCTAAATCTTTTGTATTTCCATTTGAGGTTCTCAGTTAAGATGTCTCATCATACCAAGCTTGATTAAAAGTTTGAGGGAGATGATAACTTCTGACCTTGGAAGTACAGGATCTCCCTGGTCCTGGAAGAAAATGAGTTGGACTCCTATAAAAATGAGGAGGTTCCAGTTCCAGAGGGAGATGAGGCTAAGGCCTTACACAAGAAGAAGTTGGTTATGGCTAAGAGGATTATTGCTGATTCAATCAAGGATCACCTCATACCACAGGTGTCCTCCCTAAAGACACCTAAAGCTATGTTTGATGCCCTAACCAAACTTTTTGAAGGGAAGGACATAAACCAGAAGATGACTCTGAGAAACCAACTGAAGAATGTAAAGATCCAGAATGTAGAGACCATCCATTCTTACTTTACAAGGGTCTCTCAGATCAAGGAACAACTAGAAGTAGTAGATGAAGAAGGGGAGAATGCAGAGATTGTGATGACCACCCTGAATGATCTACCTAGGGCATGGGACTCTTTCATTCAAGGGATTTGTGCCAAAAAGAAGCTATTCAAGTTAAACAGACTATGGGAAGAATGCTATCAAGAAGAAGCTTAGATAGTAGCTTGAGAAGAAAAGATGGGAAGTGAAGATCAAGCTCTCACAACCCACACCAAGAAAACCAGAAGGGACCATCATCACTCCAAAGGTAAGATTTCACACTCTAGAAGAGATATGTCTACTATTAGATGTTACACATGTGATGAGAAAGGTCACATATCCAAATACTACCCTAACAAAGGGAACTCAAAGAAGAAAAAGGGAAACAAGAGAAGACATCATGCTCATGATGCAGAGGATGATGAACCTTCCACAAAGAGAATCAGATAAGAAAGTGATGATTCTTCAAGTGATAAAGAATATGTGTTGATCTCCGCTCTCACGGGAACTATCTCACATGGAATCAATGATTGGATTATAGACAGTGGTGCTTCCAAACATATGACAGGATTCAAAGAATCATTTGTGAAACTATCTGAACATGAGTCACCTCACAAGGTGAAACTTGGGGATGACTACCTGTATCCAATAAAAGGTAGTGGTGAATCCTCCTATAAGATAGACTCTGGAAAGTCTATGAAGATGAAAAATGTATTGTTTGTACCAGGACTAAAGAAGAACCTCCTCTCCATATCTGCATTGGATGCAAAAGGAATGAGGGTTGCTTTTGTAGATGGCCAAGTTCTTATGTGGCCAAACAGAAAGACTTTTGATGATGCAATAGTGATTGGGGAACAAGAAGGAGGTCTATACAAATTGAAGGGCCAACTAGAACAAGCTTTGGTTCATGACTCAGTAGAACCAAATGAACTTTGGCATAGAAGGCTTGCACATGTGCATTACGGGGCACTACCACTTGCAAGCAAAGTTGTTGAAGGTATTCCAGAAATGCAGAAAAAACATGATGGTGTTTGCAAAGGATGTGCAAAAGGAAAGAACACAAAGAATACATTTCCAAGTAGCGAGAGCAAGGCAAAATGAATCTTGGAAATCATCCTCTCTGATGTATGCGGTCCGATGTCATCCAGTTCATTAAGCGGGTATGTATACTATGTTTCTTTCATTGATGATTTTTCTAGGAAGACATGGATATAATTTATGAAGAACAAACATGAAGTATTCAGCAAGTTCAAGGAATTCAAAGCCTTGATCGAGAAACACACAGAAAAGAAGATCAATATTTTTCGATCAGATAATGGCGGAGAATTCACATCGAATGAATTCAAATACTTATGCAAAGATTCAGGGATTAAGAGGGAGTTAACCACTCCATATAATCCACAACATAATGGAGTTGCAGAAAGTAAGAATAGAATGATCATGGAAGCTTCAAGGGCCATGCTTCACGATCAAGATCTTCCCACGCATATATGGGAAGAAGCTGCAAGAACATCGATGTATGTACAGAACCGTACTCCACACAGAGTACTCAAGAATAAGACACCTGAAGAAGTCTTTTTCGGCAACAAAACCAGAAGTCAGCCATCTCAAAATATTCGGTTGTCCAGTGTACATACACATTCTGAAAAGTTAGATCCTTCAGGAAGGAGGGTATATTTGTGGGATACTCTAAAAGCTCAAAGGCTTACAGAATATACTTCCTAGGATTCAAGAATATCGACATCAGCAGGGATGTGACATTTGACGAAGACTCAGCTTACAACAGATCTAGAAAGAGACCTGCTGAAGAACCTAACGAAACAGAAGCACCCAGAATTCATGACACAACCATGAACGGAGAATATCAAGAAGAAGATCGAGAAATAGAAGAACCTCAAGAACCTGTAGATCCACCTTAGGAGAAGAATCCTCACAAGAGGAAACCTGCTTGGGTACGAGAAGCTATCCAAGGTGCAGAAAGATATGGGGCTCTAGAAGAATCACACAGAGAAAGGAAAAGAACCAGGTCTTGTTCCAGTTATGTAGCCTTATTATGTGATTTCATTGATAAAGAACCTTCCAACTATGAAGAAGCAACAGAAAAGAAAGAATGGAAGGATGCTATGATCAGAGAGTACCAATCGATCATGAAGAATGATGTTTGGGATGTTGTCCCAAGACCCGAGGGAAAGTCTGTAGTGACTTCCAAATGGATCTACAAGATCAAGCATGCTGCAGATGGTAGCATATAAAAATATAAAGCAATATTTGTGGCTCATGGATTCTCCTAGAAAGAAGGAATAGATTATGAAGAAAATTTTGCACCTGTAGCTAGATACACTTCCATCAGATCAGTTCTTGCTCTCGCTGCAGTGATGAAATGGAAGATACACCAGATGGATGTCAAGGCTACTTTATTGAATGGTGTAGTAGAAGAGGAAGTGTATGTGGAGCAGCCACTCAGTTTTGAGACACATGACATGGAATCTCATGTGTGTAGATTGAAGAAAGCCCTGTACAATTTGAAACAAGAACCCAAGACATGGTATGGCATAATTGACAACCTTCTATCTAGTTTGGGCTTTACCAAGAGTAAATCAGATTCCAACCTTTAATACAAGGTTGAAGATGGAAACCCAGTGATTTGTTTGTAACAGGTATGGATGGGTTGATTGCTGATACAAAGAGAAATCTTGTTGCCGAGTTCAAAATGAAGGACTTGGGTGTGATGCATTATTTTCTAGGCATGGAGGTGTGGCAGAATGCGGATGGAATATTCCTCGGACAAGGGAAGTATGCAGTAGAGATCCTGAACATATTTGGGATGATGGACTACAAGGCATTAACCACACCTATGGCATCGAACCTGAAGCTATTGAGTGATGCTTCATCTAGGTCAGTTGATGCCACGATGTATCGTCAAATGATTGGGTCCTTGATGTACCTGAAGAATACGAGACTAGATATTTGCTTTGCTATGAACACCTTGAGCCAGTTCCTGACAGATCCGAGACATGTTCTCTTGATTGCTGCAAAGCATATTCTGAGGTACTTGAAGGGTATAGTTGATTATGGGCTCAAGTATAAGGCTGATCAAAAGATTAACCTAGAGGGTTATGTTGATTCAGATTGGGCAGGCAATGCCATCGATAGGAAGAGTACTTCAGGGTGCTGCTTCAGTATGGGATCAAGTGTGATCTATTGGTTTAGCAGGAAGCAATCTTGTGTGGCACCGAGTACAACTGAAGTAGAGTATGTCGTAGCTTGTTCAACTAGTTGTGAGGTAGTATGGCTGAGGAAAATACTGTCTGATTTATTTGATCTCCAGTTAGATGCTACTTGTATATATTGCTACAACCAGAGTTGTGTGAATTTTTCGAAGAACCCGATGTTCCATGACAAGTTGAAGCATATTGAAATCAAGTATCACTATATCAGGGATATGGTGCAGAGAGGAGTAGTGAAGCTCCAGTATGTCGTGACGGACGGACAGATAGTTGATGTGTTGACTAAACCATTGGCTAGGGTGAAGTTTGAGTACTTCAGGGAGAAGCTTGGTGTTCTCCAGATCGAGATTCCTCTAAGAGAAAGTGATGTGTCTGTGCTATTCCCTTCTGACATGGTGAGAGGATTGGTTCCTTCCATGGTCAGATGTAAGTGTTGTGCCCTTTTGACATGGTGAGAGGATTGGTTCCTTCCATGGTTGGATGTAAGAGCTGTGACATGGTGAGAGGATTGGTTCCTTCCATGGTCAGATGTAAGTGTTGTGCCCTTCTGACATGGTGAGAGGATTGGTTCCTTCCATGGTCAGATGTAAGTGTTGTGCCCTTCCAACATGGTGAGAGGATTGGTTCCTTCCATTGTCAGATGTATGTGTAGATCCCACATCCAGCATGAAACATGGATGGCTCTGTGAAGACACATCTAGTATGAAATAGGACTAGATCTGTGTAGATCCCACATCCAGCATAAAAAAGGGTTGGCTCTGTGAAGACACATCTAGTATGAAAAAGGATTGTCTCTATGTAGATCCCACATCTAGTATGAAAAAGGACTAGCTCTGTGAAGACTCATCCAGTATGAAAAAAGATTGGCTTTGTGTAGATCCCACATCTAGTATGAAAAAGGACTAGCTTTGTGAAGACTCATCCAGTATGAAAAAGGACTGGCTCTATGTAGATCCCACATCTAGTATGAAAAAGGACTAGCTCTGTGAAGACTCATCTAGTATGAAAAAGGATTGGCTCTATGTAGATGTCACATCTAGTATGAAAAAGGACTAGCTCGGTGATGATACATCTAGTATGAAAAAGGATTGGCTTTGTAGATGTACATCCAACATGAAAAAGGGTTGGCTCTGTAGAACTTCCTATGATGAGAAGAATCAAGAGATAACACCCGTGATGATGACCCAGTGATGATGATCTAGATCCAGTGATGATGATCCAGCAGAGATGATCCAGCAGTGATGATCCAGATCGAGTGATGATCCAGATCAAGATGAAGATGACTTGAAGATGAAGATAACTTGAATATGAAGATGACTTGAAGATGAATATGGCTTGAAGATGAATATGACGAGAACTCATTGATGATCCAAATGATACAGAGAAGAAGATCCATGCTGATAAATTGTGTCGAGAGAATACCTTCCTAGTTAAGAGGGAGTGTTGATGTATTTGTAACTTCAGAATGTATTCACTTGTATATCTTATGTCTTGTACTCCGATATTTATTCTGGGAAGTATCTGTAATGTATTTGAGTCATGTCATGCCCAAATGTTCCTATCGAGAGATTCAATAATGTAATCAAGTCATGTTAATTCATTGTGGGTAACCCTCATATTGTTCAAGGGTTAAAGTCCCCGCAGTTCCGGGGCCCTAAGATTATTAGACTCTCCTAGAGAATTCGACCCTAGTGAGTTATTGTCGAGTACTGAATTAGTATAAATAGAGAGTGAACCTCTCTATTTATCACACACTCACTCACACTCAGTTGTAGCGCATAGCTGAGAGAGAAGAAGTTGGTAGGGCTAAAAAGAAAGAGGCTACTGCTGTTGGGAGATCATCTTACTGTTTTGGGGTTTTACTTTTGGTACCGATTCTATCTCTGAGGAAGTTGCGGGGTTTTCTCCATTTATGGTTACCCCGAGGAAAAACATTATGTTCATTGTCTCTTGTGTTTGATTGATGTGCTTGTTATTCTCTCAGTTAAAGATCCTAATATAATGCTAGCTTAAATGATACAAATCTAACAATCTCCTTGTAATATTTGCTATATTGTTTCTATTACATGGAATAAGCACCTATTTACTCATATTTTACTCATAGATAACCCTAGAAACAATTTCCTTTATCATTTTTTGGTAAAACTTGCTAATCCCTGCATCAATATTGATTCCCTTGCTCTAACATTGATCCACTCAGCAGTTGGCATGTTGTTGAACTTCGACAAATTCTAGCACTTCGATTGCTTTGGCATAACCGACTTCAACTACTTTCACAGGTTCAATATCGACTTCAAAAATTTTGAACCTCGACACAACCGACTTCAAAAAACTCGACAGGTTTTGTGCTCGACATACAACATCTCAACAGACATTGTCGACACCGATGACTGTTAAGCATTGACAGAATGTCTCTCTATCTTCCAGTCGTTTGTGATGGTTGAACTTCTGAACTGTTATAACTTCTTTTGTAATTGAACATAACGGGTAGTCACCCAAGCATCTCAGCACTGTATATAAACATGTACACTATTGTAGAATACATCAATCAACCTTCATGGAGAAGAAGTAGTAATAGAAATTGGTTTGAATTCTTGCATGTTGTCTATGCACATACTTTCTGTCTATCTAGTGTATTTCCTGCTTTATATATTCTTTTTATGCTTCTGCCATAACAATGCTCGACTCCTTCAGTCAAACTATTGAACCAGCGTGCAACTGGGCACCCTGGATCATTGGTATCAGAGCTTGTTCAGAGCTTAAGTTACGTAAGCACTTCCATTAAAGTTATTTAACTTATGCATGTTCAAACACACTTGCAAAATCAACAACACAAGCAGACATTATATTTGACTTCAGAAAAGATGTCTAAAGAATTAGGCAATAGACATGCAACTGAGGAGGCAGAGAAACTCATAGGAAAAACACTGGCTCTCCAACGAACCGAAATGTTCAGCCGATTCAGTGAGATTCTCATGTGATTCGCTTCGACATCTGGAGAATCCACTCCGATACCCCACTCCGATAAAATTGTCCCCTTCAAAGTGCAAATGAATATGGACATATCGAATCTTGAAGGCAAGATTGACACGGAATCCATTGAGAAATGGGTTCAACAATTGGAATGTTACTACTATGTGAATCGACTCTCTGAAGTAGAAAATATCACCATTGCATCCTTAAATATGTCAACCTTCAAACATTGTTGGTGGGAAAATTTATCGACAAAGATGGAAAAATAAGGCATCCCCATAGATACATGGTAAAATTTTTCAAGTACATCCAAGAGGAGTTCTACCTGCCCAAGTATCTTGAACAACAGTATAAGAAGTGGAAATAACTAAGGCAATGGAAAGACCAGTCCGTGCAGAGTTACACAGATGAATTCTATCGACTCATCGCTAGACTTGGCATCCAAGAAGAAGAGAAATTTCTTGTCCTGAAGTGCGTCAACAGATTATCCCCATACATTCAGTAAGAGGTGGAGTTTCTGACTATCAGTACACTTGTGGATGCATTTCATTACGCTAGTAAGATTGAAGCTAAACAAAAAGGGAAAGTACATTTCACGAACAATCTGACAGGTCAAACATCCGATAAGAAGTCGTTAGCCGACTCTGACAAGTCAAAGCACCCTTTTCAACCGACCCTACCAAAGCCTGATTATCATAAGAAGAACTTTCATGAAGACAAGAAGGATCACAACAAACAAGATCCTACTGGGAAATAGTGTGATTATCACAATTCAACCTGGCATGATACATCATAATGCAAAGCTCGAAAGACATTTTTGGAAAAATTATCGACCTCCGACTTATTCGACAAATCCCTGGTAGAGTCCGACCCAGAAGCATCGACCCTCTTGGTTTCGAAATCAACCACTTCGATAGCCTCGACTATTTTCGATGAGGAGGAACGAAAACGTCTGTTCCATACACAGATACAGGTTCAGAAAAATCCATTACATCTGATTATGGATAATGGTATCCATAAGAACTTCGTTTTTGAAGGCCTTGTGAACAAATTAGGTCTTGTCACCACTCCACATCCTCAGCCTTACAATATCGGTTGGACGAAGGATGGACAGGAACTAAGGATTCACTCACCAATGTAGACTCACCTACTTTATCAAGCCTTTTGAAGGTGAAGTACTTGTGACGTGGCACCACTTTCAATAGCCGAAACCCTATTCGAAAAACCTTACTTGTGGGATTGACATTGTACATATCAGTCACGACCACAGAAGGTGATTGTCAAAATTCAGAATCAATGGTACGACATACCAGAGTGACAAACCACATCTACGGTTGCTATGATATCTGCCAAACAAACAAAGAAGCTTATCAACCATGCTTATAAGTTTGCATTGATTATGATAAAGCCTCATAATTCCAAGAAGACTGAAACAATGAGTTGACTCACTGACCAATGCATCTCTTAACAACAGCAACAGATCGACCATATTCTTGATGAATATCAGAACATATTCAACGACCCAGATGGAGTACCTATGCATTGTCAGGTAAAACATTCCATTGAATTTGTTCCCAGCTCTTCATTACCTAACCCATCTATTTACAGAAGATCCATTCTCAAGAACGAAGAGATTCGTAGACAAATCCAAGATTTGATCAACAAAGATCACGTCCGCCCCAGCTCCTCTCCTTGTGGAAGTCTAGTTGTCCTAGTTCCAAAGAAAGATGGGTCTTGGTGCATGTGCATCGACTATCAGGATCTCAACAAGATTTCAGTAAAGAACATGTATCCTATTCCATGGATAGATGAACTCATCGAAAATATGAAAGGTGCTAAGTTCTTTACAAAGCTTGACCTTAAGTCAAGATATGATCAGATTCCAATTGAGTCCATTGATGTATGGAAAATGACTTTCAAGACCAAGGAAGGATTGCTTGAATGATTAGTCATGCCTTTTAGCTCAACCAATCCACCTGCAACCTCCATGAGACATATGGATGACCTTCTACGACCCTTTATCGACAAGTGTGTCATTGTCTATCTCGACAATATCTTGATTTTTAGTCAATCATGGGAAGAACATATGAGATAGATTCGACAAGTCTTTGACAATATTCAACAACATCAACTATATCTAAACATGGACAAATGCTCATTTGTGATGACCAACATAAAATATTTGGGCTATGTAATTAACTCTGTGGGAATTCATGTCGACCCATAAAAAGTACATATCCTCAAAGATTGGCCCATTCCTCAAAACATTCATGAACTGAGAAGTTTTCTAGGTTTGACGAATTTCTATCGACGATTCATACTTGGATTCAGTCACATCGCATGGCCTTTGAATCATTTGACTAAAGGAAATGGGAAAATTGTCTTCAAATGGACATCAACACAACAACAAGTTTTTGAACAACTCAAAAACAAGATTTGTACTACACCAGTACTTATGTTACCTGATTTGCATAAATACTTTGAGATTGAGATGGATGCATCGAACTATGCCCTCGGCACAATGATCACTCAGTCGGGTCACCCAGTTGCGTTTCATTTCGAAACTTTCAACGACAATGTTAGAAGGTATTCGACGTATGAAAAATAATTGTATGCCATTGTATAAGCTCTTACCCAATGGAGAAACTACATTATTGAAAAGGAAACGATCATTCTCACTGACCATAAGCCTTTACAGTTTGCCTCGTCCTAGTCGAAACTACAAACAACTCGAAAACTCAAGTGGATTAATTACCTACAACAATTTCAGTTCGTAATTAAGTATGAGAAAGGTAAAGCTAATTTCACAGTCGATTGTCTCAACCGACCACCCAGTATTCTACTGTCTATAGTGATGAGTATGCAGGGTTATGACACCACTAGTTGGCCACAATTGTATTTGGTAGACTATGAATTCTCCGTAATTTATTGACAGCTTTAGGCTGACACGTTGTCTACTATTGACTACTTCCTAAAGGGCACCTTGCTATACAAGCTTGGACAACTTTGTGTATCGACCGGTGAGCACAGACATAAGCTCATTTGGGAGGCGCACTACAACAAAACTGCAAGACATTTTGGAGTTGCAAAAATAATTTTTATCCTTCAAAAATATTTTTACTGTCCTTCACTTAATTCTAACGTCAACAAGTAAATTCGATTGTGTGTGGTTTGTGCAATTGCTAAATCACTGAATCAACGATAAGGATTGTACACACCCCTTCCAGTACCTACTCAACCATGTGAATCTATTCCTATGGACTACTTGACGAGATATCCTACTACAAAACATCAGCATGACGTGATTTTCCAAGATGGCTTACTCATACCATGTAAGAAGACTACGATAGCGCATCAGACTACTCAGCTCTTGTTCGAACATGTTTGGAAACATTATGGCCTTCCAACAACCATTATCTCCGAAAGAGATGCCATATTTGTCAGCACCTTTTGGTAAAATATCTGGCAACAGCTCGAGATGAGACTTTCTTTTTTGATAGCCTTCCATCGTTAGATAGATAGACAGACGGAAGTCATAAATCGCTTGGTATTATAATTGCTTCACATGTACAACCAAAAACATCGTCGAACATGGGATGACAGCCTCCCATACATACAACAAAACTACAATCATTCTCAACACAGTTCTAAGGGAAAGAGTCAATTCAAGATCTGTTATGGTTTTCAACCTTTAGCGCCTATCGACTTGATTAGTTCCTCGACACAGTCGAATGACACCGACTTCGAAGGACGGGAAGTTGAGAAAGCATTAAAGTTCAGAGATCAAATATACAACATCGAGAAGCAAGCACAAGAAATGTTGCAACTAGCTAACGCAAAATATAAGGCCTGACATGATAAGCATCGTATTCCTCATTCATTTCAAATTGGGGATCAGGCATGGTTACATCTAAAGAATGAGCGCTCCACTGGCCCATACAGAAAGCTGAAACTTTTGCGATATGGTCCATACAGTATCCTTAAATAGATTGGAGAAAATGCTTTTCAGCTCAACATTCCTGCATGCCTTGGCCTACATCCAGTCTTCAATGTAGATTTACTTCGACCATTTCATGCACCATTGTTGGAACAAAACGAGTTGTATACAACAGAACCGATAGACATCCATCCAATTGTATTTGGTATACTATGAATTCTCCGTAATTTATTGACAAATTTAGGCTGACACGTTGTCTACTATTGACTACTTCCTAAAGGACACCTTGCTATACAAGCTTGGACAACTTTGTGTATCGACCGGTGAGCACAGACATAAGCTCATTTGGGAGGTGCACTACAACAAAACTGCAGGACATTTTGGAGTTGCAAATTTTTTTTTTATCCTCCAAAAATATTTTTACTGGCCTTCACTTAATTCTAATGTCAACAAGTAAATTCGATTTTGTGTGGTTCATGCAATTGCTAAACTGCCGAATCAACAACAAGGATTGTACACACCCCTTCCAGTTCCTAGTCAACCATGTGAATCTATTTCTATGGACTACTTGATGAGATATCCTACTACGAAACATCAGCATGACGTGATCTTAATAGTAGGCGACATATTTTCCAAGATGGCTATACTCATACCATGTAAGAAGACTACGATAGCGCATCATACTACTCAACGCTTGTTCGAATATGTTTGGAAACATTATGGCCCTCCAACAACCATTATCTCCGATAGAGATGCCATATTTTTCAGCACCTTTTGGTAAAATCTCTAGCAACAACTCGACATGAGACTTTCTTTTTTGATAGCCTTCCATCGTTAGATAGATAGACAGATGGAAGTCATAAATCGCTTGGTATTATAATTGCTTCACATGTACAACCACAAACATCGTCGAACATGGGATGACATCCTCCCATACATACAACAAAACTACAATCATGCTCAACACAGTTCTAAGGGAAAGAGCCAATTCGAGACCTGTTATGGTTTTCAACCTTCAGTGCCTATCGACTTGATTAGTTCCTCGACACAGTCGAATGACACAAAATTTGAAGGACGGGAAGTTGAGAAAGCATTAAAGTTCAGAGATCAAATATACAACATCCAAAAGCAAGCACAGGAAATGTTGCAACTAGCTAATGCACAATATAAGGCCTGACATGATAAGCATCGTATTCCTCATCCATTTCAAATTGGGGATCAGACATGGTTACATCTAAAGAATGAGCGTTTCACTGGCCCATACAGAAAGCTGAAACTTTTGTGATATGGTCCATACAGTATCCTTAAATAGATTGGAGAAAATGCTTTTCAGCTCGACATTCCTTCATGCCTTGGCCTACATCCAGTCTTCAATGTAGATTTACTTCAACCATTTCATGCACCATTGTTGGAACAAAACGAGTTGTAGACAATAGAACCGATAGACATCCATCCAGATGTTCAGGAACCTCTTCTTTGTGACACCATTGTGGGACAACGTATACGCCATACAAGGACGAACTCCATTCCCTTGTTTTAAGTGGCTAAAATTGGACATATCCCCGTACAAGGAAAATGGTACTCTACTATTGAAATAACCAACAAGTTTCCTCACCAAAACGAGCACACAATGGAGACCATTGTTTCTTAAGGAAGGAGGAATGATCCACTCAATAGTTGGCATGTTGTCAAACTTCGACAAAGTCTAGCACTTCGACTACTTCGATACAACTAACTTCGACTACTTTGATAAGTTCAATATCGGCTTCGAAAAGTTCGAACCTTGACACAACCGAATTCCACAACCTCGACAGGTTTCATGCTTGACATACAACATCCCGACATGCATTGTTGACACCAACGATTGTCGAACATTGATAGAATGTCTATCTATCTTCCAATTGTCTACGACGGTTGAACTTCTGAAGCGTTATAACTTCTTTTGTAACTAAACGTAATGGGTATCCACCTAAGCATCTCAACACTCTATATAAACATATACACTATTATAGTATACATCAATCAACCTTCATGGAGAAGAAGTAATAATAGAAATTTGTTCAAATTCTTGCATATTGTCTGTGCGCATACTTTCTGTCTATATAGTGTATTTCCTGCTTTATCTATTCTTTTTATGCTTCCGCCATAACAATGCTCGACTCCTTTAGTCGAACTGTAATCCCTAGCATGCACCTGGGCACAACCTGGATCAAACATATCGATAACTTAATGATTATTACATATAGAAATATGTTTGTTACATAAACCATGTACTTACTAATCCTTGTATCAACCTTGATTCCCTTGCTTTAACATATTGATACCTTAATGATCATTGCATATAGAAATATGTTTATTTAAACCACACACTCGATAATCCCTTGCATCATTCTTAATTCCCTCACTCTAACATATTGACTTAATGATCACTCTATATATCGGCGAAAAATAATCAGTCTACTGCAGAGCATTCAGTGCGACTACAACAGACATCCTAACCCTTAGGTCTTAAACAGTTTTAATCCAAGGGTTAGCATGCTTGTTGTAGTCACATTGAATGCTCTGCAGCAGGCTGAATATTTTTCTCCCTATATATCTATATAAAAATATGTTTGTTACATGGACCATGCCTACTTATAAATGCAATACACTTCATGAGGAATCCTCATGGCAATAATTACCCCCACAAATCTTCGGCCAACAATACTCAGGCTGCTGCAGAGCATTTAATGTGACTGCGGCAGGCATGCCAATCATTGGATTAAAATTGTTTAAAATCCAAGAATTAGCATGTCTGATGCAATCGCATTGCATTGAATGCTGAGTATTGTTGGCCCAAATCCTCACTAACTTCTTGATCCAAGCATATGTGTATTTTCACACCAAACATACCAACCAGGCTTCAAATTTGAAGCCTTCAGGGTCCGTCACGCACCATTTTACACGTCATAGAAGACCTTTGTAAATTTTACACTGCAAATTTTTTTAAATTTTTTAGCAAGTCCGTCAATAATGAAACTATTAATTATTGAGTAAACTTGCAATAGAAGGGCAGTACTAAAATTTGCTCGTTTAATAGTTTTTGGTGAAACTGGAAAGACATCGTGAACAGTCTTGATACTAGACTAGTTACTGGTCGGAGTAAGTTGTAAGTCTGTTTCAAGTTTGGCCGATTAAATGGTAAACATTATCAGGTTTCTCATTATTTTTGTTTTAAAAGTCATTTAAAAAGGCTTTAATTAAAAAAGACAATATATAATTATTAATTACTAATCAAAAAAATTAAAAATTAAGATAGCAGGTAGTAGGTTCACGAATCACAAATCATCACTATCCAGGTCAATAAATATTAATGAACTATGTTAATTGTGTTTTTATTTAAAAAAATATTTAGTTATTTGTTGATTTGGAACTTGGCACCTAGTATTGTAAGATTTTAATTCCTTTTTAATGTCATTTCACGAGTAGCTGGAAATGGTAGCATTAAACGCAGACACGATTGGCGAGTTGCACAAGGTGGCAATGGTAGCTAGTAGCATTAATGCCTTGGCAAATTTCATTAAGAAAGCTAGTTGGGTCATTTGTGCTGGCACTTGGCTTCTAATTCGGCATTTTGGGGGCAAATTTCATAATTTGGAAGAAAACTTATGTAATCTTGTGCAGTGAGCCTCGACCAGTCTTGGGTTATCTTTTCCAATCCTATGGCTCAGGTTGCCTTCACTGTGTTTTCCTGTATTAAGCAAATCATGCTGCTTGTGCTATGTATTTTTATTGAATCTGTTCAGAGAGAGCCCACCAGCCATTCCAATTTGCAGTTGGCAGCTCGAAATTGCCCCGAATAAACCAATTTGCAGCTTGGTTTATTGTTACCAATTTGTAGCTTGTTTTATTGTTAATAAGTGGAGCAAGATGAGAGCTAGCTGGGACTGTGGAGCCTGGGATCACTGGGATGGTTTGTAGAAAGCTTTTGGTTTATTTATAGTTAAGTGAAGCAAAATGAAGCCTGATTGCTATTTGGTTATTGTGCATTTACAGGTATGTACAATATTCTATCCATCTAATCATTTAAAGTTTAGATATGGATTGCTTAATATGAACTTAGCGGGTCGTTGTCTTGGGCTCTCACTGTCGTTGATCCAATATCTATCTGGATTCTCCATGGAAGGTTACACTTTTCTAGAGCCAAAAGTTGTGAGGTGGAATGTGGATTAGTAGGGTCAAGGGTTTTGGTCAATGAATTTAAAGGTGGAGGTAACTCTTGGGGTAGAGTTCCTTTAGTGGTGGCCCTGGTGGGTGAAGATCATCCTGTAGAACAGAATCTATAGCGATATCTTATAAAATTTCAGTTTTAAAATATTGGGGTCCTTACACTTATTATATAATTTTCCTGTATTATAAATTTCACAATATAAATTGGTTTCCAATTATAGAAAAATGAGTTATGTATAGAAGTTAGCCCATTATTTTTCATGGCTACTTGTAAGCAAAATCCTAGTCGAGAAGTTTATTGGGCGTAAGATGAGTTTGGACAGTAATAATTATGAATGTTTGGATTATGGATAAAATCAGTTTGGACGCCATTGTTGGGATAAGGCCCCGACCTTCCATCTCCTTGCAAAGGGTTGGAACTTGGAAGTTCCATTCCTGCAAGATAATCCTTGGCAGAAACAAATGTTTTCTTGAGTTTTTCTGGAGAGTTGTCCCCACTTTACCACAAGCTCCTTCCTAGAAAACATATTTTGGGATGGCCTCACATATACAGTCTTGTTTAGAGTGCCCTAAATCTTGTAGAAATGGCCTAATATTTGCTAGCAAGCCTTTCAATAATATTGTAAGCAAAACCCTAGACGAAAAGGCCTTAAATTTTGTAGTGAACCCGATTGAAATTATTTTGATTCATCTTAACAGAGACAGTTGGACATAATCTAGTAGGAAGCATCTAGACATGAGGAATTAGTCCTCAAAATGATGTTTGACAAAATAAATTACATTAAAATTCTTCAACCACGTGGTAATATACTAAAATTGTAGAATGTAACCAGATAAATTGATTTTATATAGAGAGGAGACTTTAAGAAAATCATCTGCCACACGACTGCTTTGAATCACATGTTCATTAACTTGATTATTATTATTATTTTTTAGAGAAGTTCAAAATAATTTTCCTTGAATCATTGAATTTGATTAAAATTACTTGAAACAATCCTCTACCAAAATTTATTTAGCCACTGGCTTCTGGTTTACTAGTTGACATGGAGCATTGTCGACTCGGATTTTAACCTCAATTTCACTGTAATCCGTGTTGATTATGTGAATGAGTGGGTGATTTTAACACCCGAGAGAAGGTCACCTGAATTGTACTTCTTCTATGGGGGTTTGGCCAAGCTGAATTTGATGGTATTAAGGAAAATATTTTGATTGAAACGAAGAATTTGATGGTTTGGCTAAGTTGAATTTGAAGGTATTACGGGCAATATTTTTGAAACCATGAATTTGATGGTATTCTAAGAGACATTTTGATTGTAAAAAGTGGAATATGATGGTAATCTGTTCAAATGTGTCATGAATTCTGGAATTTTATTACTTAGGGATTTAACTAGATCTAGGCTTTTCCGCGGACACTCCATTTCAGGATTCCAACTCATTTCAAGATCTTGAAAATAGGTAGAAACTTGGAGATTTATCTAAACCTCTATATAGTAAAATTCTAAGATTCATGATAAAACATACATACTCAAAATCTCGTCAAAGTTTATAGTAAAATTCTAAGATTCGTGATAAAACATACATACTCAAATTCTGGTCAAAGTTTTATGTAAAATTGGTGATTTCTTTGAATCGATAAGATTGATATTATCACCTTAATTAGGTCAAAAATGATGGCATTTATTGTATTCCACTTTCTATTCTTGAGGAGCAACCTCTTTTCTTGCATTGGCAGATCTGGCCTAGATCTTGTTCGAGTTTGGTCATGGAAAATGTCATACTTAAGGAAAAAATCAAATAAATGGAATCCATGCAATTAATTACACAAATTTATTTTCAAACCAAAATCCATAATCAATAGAAATATAGTTAGTAGTAAATCTATTTACTATAAATCTATTTAAGTTAGATAGTAGATTTAGGTAGATTTAGTCTCTGCTTCCAAAGTTAAATAGGAGATCTAGCCTCTCGTTTCGAAGTTTACTACATGATTGACTCAATTAACAATGCTTGCTGAGTGACCTCTAGGTTTCCTACACACTGACTTAATGAACATTGTTTACTTAGTGACCTTGTAGGTTCCTCTAGGTGATCAGTGGGCTTGTAGGTTCTTTTAGGTGAGGTGATTTAGATACTGGCTTTCAACTTTTCTCATTATGTTGATAGGTTGTTAGATATTATCTTATATTTTGGGTTTGCTTCAATAGGGATTCTTTCATTGTCCTTTTATCTTGTTATGCTTAATAAATGTATCTTGATTAAGATTTAAATAACCTTTAGTTAAAGAGTGGATAAAGAAATAGGTAACAAATTTGTTTTTTATTTTTCATATTATTATTTTTTTAATAGTATTTGTTTTGTGCTTATATTAACTCTAAGAATCTGTTATGAATAATGGATATAAAATTATATATTTTAGCCTTTGTTTAATAGCTAACTATCTTTGGTTGTGCCTTGTATTTTGATATTCACAGGCCACTAGTAAAGTGGTATGTGCTAATTTACTTATTTTAATTGATGCTGATTATTCAATGTTGTTTACTGGTTAGGGATGGGTTCAGTTATGTCAATTACTTGTCAATTCAATTTCAGTTGTATATAAAACAATTGGGATCTTTATTCTACTTATTATTAATTTACTTATTTTAATTGATGTTGATTATTCAATTGTGCTAATATACTTATTTTAATTGAAGCTTATTATTCAATGTTGTTTACGAGTTTGGGATGGGTTCAGCTATTTCAATTACTTGTCAATTCAAGTTCAGTTGTATATAAAACAATTGAGATCTTTATATTTATTTTCTTATTTTTGAAATTCATTTATATTGAATATACTAATTTTTTTATATATTATCACATTTTCAAATGAAAAGAATGATTTATTTTTACATTTCAACATTGAAGGGTTTAATATATCATAACCCTTGAAAGTGAAATAGGACCCTTCACTTCAAATTTGATTGTTGATACCAACACAATGCAATATTGAATGGACTACAATGTTGCACGTGAGCTTCCACAAATGGTAGACCATAATCAGGCCTGGAATTTCAAATTCCCTCTGCCCGTCAAATGGATTTTTGTTGACGGTCTTGCGTTTTTCATGCCCTTCATTTTACGTTTTACATAAATTTGTGAGTGTCAATTTTTTTGTGTGTGTTTGTGTAAACTTTTTTTTCAGAAAGGAAAAAACCACCCTAAGCTTAGTCTCCTCACGTAGCTTGCTTGCCTCACTCCGCGAGCAAATACATGAAAGAAAAGCTCTAGGCATGAAAGCCCCATACCCCGAACTATGTGCAGTTAATGATAATGGCTATGTGCATGAGACATGTGTTCTACATACAAATATGTGTGCTAAGGAACCTTATAAAGGATGCCACCAGGAAAGAGTTGGATTCAATACCAGCTGAGGAGTCTACATTGAAGGTGGGGTTTTAAAAACATGATGATTAAGATTATAAATTGGAATTCCAATTTTCCTGATATTCATTAGTGAATCAAGGAAAATATGCCGGAGCATAATATACAAATGTATGATGCAATAAAAAAGTGCCAGCAGCACTAGAGTCCAAAAAAGACCAAACTGTAACCTACAAGACTACGATAAATACACTATTCTGTATAATCAGAGTCACTAAGACTCGAAACAATAACAGTGACTCAAAATTATAAGTATATGTAGATAAGAAACAACTGAAAATAGAAAATAATATATGCCAGTAGAAAATACTAATATGTGCCGAATTAGTAGAGACGAATATTCTGCCAGATGGAACTGTTTATATCTTCTCCACCTCGCCAAAAAAGTAATGGAGCCGTTTTTTGTGTGTTTGTGTAAACTTATATGTTCATTTCCATTAGATACAAATTTATGTTCAAAAATACAAAAAGAAATCCACCAAAAAATTATTTATAACAATAAACAGTGCAGCCTTCATTGTAGATCATCCAACAAAATAGTGTCGCTGTGTGCAATAACATTGAAATTTTACATAATAAGTGTTGAAATATATTTCTCCACCAAAATGCTTCAACACGTGTATATTAGGAGGATTGTAATTCTTAAACATGATCAGAAATAGTATTTACACAAGAAACGTCTCAAATGCACCGAGAATTGAACATATTGCTCTCTAAGTGATAATAAACTGAAATAGTATGGAGCAGCAAAAATGAGTGAAGAACCTTCGTACAACATGCTTCCCAAGTGGTAATAACCCCAAGTAGTATGGAGCAACAAAAATCAGTGAAGAACTCTTCCTACAGCATGCTGAAATGAAAATCTAAAACAAACCATAAACACAAATAAGATTTCTGTGTATAAAATTTAAGTACAAAAAAAAATTAAGTTATATTTCACACAAGAGCTTCGCAGAAATTTGAAGGAAAAACCTAAGAATATCGCCCATAGTACCAGAAACAACTACCTACTATAGTCAAAATAAAAAACAACATATCTTTATAAAACTAGCAACTAAACCCAACAACAAATAGGTAACAAAGAAACAACTACCTACTGTAATCAAAAGAAAAAACAACATATCTATATAAACCCAACAATTAAACCCAACAACTAAACCCAACAACAAATAGGTAACAAAGCATCAAATCACTCTTGTCTTCAAACACCTGTAGCTGCTTAAAAAAAAATGCCCAAATTTGAGAGAGAGAAACAGTGGACAGGTCCCACATTGGCTTAATTATTCAACTTAACATAACCTAGAAGATTCAATAAACATTAATAATTACTTTGCAATATGATTAAGAACACTAACCTCCCAACTTTCAAAGCTCGATAACTCTTCTTGTCTTTGTATCTGTCCATATCTCATACACTACATTCCAATCAACATTAGACAATTCTGGTCCATTCAACGATATTCTCATTAACGCATCTAGCGTATCTAGTCCTAACTTTGATTTTCTGATATCCTTGATGATATTTTGTTTAGAAAATCCCCTTTCACAATCCACTGTACTTGCAGGAATAGTGAGTACAGCTTGCCATAATTTCATCATATACGGATAAGTTTTATGCCATTGCTCTGTATTACGAAATACCTTCCATGCTTCTTTCATTGAGAAACCCTCACAAGCCAAATTTAATGAATCAACAAAAGGGTGAAGCTCTCTTTTACAAGCATTATTATCAAATAAAGGCATGAATCCATCATCATTTGGCATTCTATGCTGCAAATGCTGAAAAAGCTTTAGAAGCCAACGATCTGAATTTCTCTCACGACTACGACGTTCCTCAGGATAATAACAAGGGCTGAACAATTTTGCTGCATTAAAAAGATGAATATCTGGAAATCTTTCATTCAATGAATCTATGAGAGACTCTATATAACCTTCTGTAAGTTGTTGGCAACTCTCTTGTGTACCTTCAATACACGGTTTCATAGTATGTCTCCTCACATCACTAGAATCAATCTCCGTGGTTGGAATAGATATGTATTGTAAATCATGTCTATCTATGACTGCCCCTTCATCTTTAATTTCAATATATCCATATTGGGAATCACTTAAAATTTTTGAAAGATAGGTTGTACCTTCTGCAAATGTCTCCTTTCTTAAAAACCATCTAGATAATGTACTTATAGTTACTTCAAGAGCCAACCCAATAATTGTAATGTCAACATTTTCTTCTTGAAAAGTCTTATTCAACTTGTTCAATTCACCCAACACATCAGCAAGCATATGTAAAGAAAATTGGATGGAATAAATTCGTGCCTTATCATACCATGATGAAGTTTTCCTTTCATTTTTCCACAAAGTTAAAATGGCTGGCATAAGCTTCACAAGCCTTATAATAACTTCTCCCCTAGATAACCATCTCACTGAGTGTATTTGCAGAACATCAAGAACATCAATTTGCATGACTTTAAGCAAATCATTAAGTTCATTACTTCTCTTGGGTGAATTTTGAACCCATGAATACACCTTGTTTGCAATCTTTTCGACATATAATAACTCTGGTAATTTCTTAGAAGCATCTGCTGCTGCTAAAGATTCATGATGAGCTACACAATGAACTGTAATAAGGTTTGGAATGTTTTTTTTTCAGAAATGAGACAAAGCCATTTTCATGTCCAATCATTGCTAAAGCCCCATCTGTAGAGACAACTATCAAATCTTTATATTGAAGTCCTCTAGCATGTATTAATTGATTGACACTATCATATATTGTTTTTCCTTTTCCATCCATAACATTCTTGAGCTTCATAAACTGCGAGATGGGCGGACCAAGACCTTTTGAATCTAAATATGTTGCATAAACAACAAGGTGTTGCTCTAAGCTTCTATCAGTGCTTTCATCAACCATTAATGAAAAGAAAGAACTTTCTAACATATTTTTTATCTGAATTTGTTCAAGATATCTTGATATGCAGTATATGAAATCATTTGCAGCCTTACGATTTGTGTATGAAGAGTATTCTTGAGACTTTGGCATAAATGGTGTTTTTGCATCTATTAGAAATTTGCAAAGTTTCTCATACTTTGATAAAGATAAATCTTCTTGACAAACAAAATACGCTATTTTCATTGTAGCAATCACTCTTTCCTTGTTGACATCTTCCATCTGCCTAATATGATCTGGAATTGGTTTCATCTTCCTCTCTAATGCATTAATCCATCTTGTCTTGGCATCTTTATGCACCAATGACTTTTCATGAGTAACAAGAGCATCATGTTGTAAAGTGGTACAACCATTCCCCAAACCCCATGGTCCACTCATCCTATACTTCTCACAATAATTGCATTTCATAGCAATTTTATCTTCAAACCTCACATAATTCAACCAAACAAATTTATCTAGCCACTCCATACGGAATTTTCTTTTCGTTTGAACTTTGATTTTTGAATGACTACTAGAATCTTCTTCAACTTCATGTGTTTCTTCATCTACATCATCATCAGAAGAACTTCCAAAAATCTCACGCAATTGTTGGTCCACTTGAGCACTATATGTTTCTTCACGTGTTTCTGAATTTTTTTGAGTGTTAGAAGATTGTTCTTTTTTCCATCCATACATTTCTCCAATTGTTACTTGTCTCTTTTTGTTTTGAGACATTTGTATGTTTGTAAGAACCTATATTAAAAAAATAAATGAAACCAAGAGTTAACTCTTGCATAAGTATAAAGAAAGACCATATATAGAAAAGACTTATAAAAATCATCAATTTCCTATACATACAAACCATAAAGATAACAATGAATACATGTTAAAAGTATCATTGGACATGATTGTAAATATAACCCCATACATATAAGAAGCTTCTCTTAAAAAAGTATATATGTTTAAAGTTATGAGTATCGATTTTTATTATGAATTTAAACTTATTAATTATAGAGCCTAAAATTTTCTTTAAAAAAGCACCCTAATATGTTTCTAGCTAATATACAATTTGTCTATATTGTTCAAAGTTCATATTTTAGAAATGTTTCTAGCTAATATATAATTTGTTCATATTGTTTGAAGTCCATATTTTAGAACTCTTACCTGAAGAGATGAGAGTTGGTTACTCCAGTGAATAGAAATCTTAGCTTCACCAAGAGTATTTTGAGAAATCC